>CANXYI010323271.1:0-10823 GCA_948208565.1 Hura crepitans | reverse complement strand
CATTTTTTCATTCAAGAATGGGAGATTCCTAGCATATTATCACTCAGAAGCCTTGTACCTTCAGATTTATGAAACAGTGAACTAATTAGTTGCTATTATCCTTGATTGGAAAGACTCATTAGGAGGGACCCCCACTTATGGGTACCATAGAAGCCTCTTTAGACCGAACCATGAAGCCCACATAGTTAAGCTTTTAACTTCCCCTAGGTTACATGACTCTAAGAGTTTGTGATTACATTATGATTACTATATGGGCTTGTTACATTTAACCTCATTTGTTGTGGGGCCCTATTATGCCTTTTATCTGGAATGGGGCTAACCTAATTTCATTTTAAATCAGACTTAAATATTATAGGCGATTACCCTTGTATGAACTTTAAATATGAGAGGTCATTGGGCTTAATTAAGCCCATAATCAACCCTAGGTGTCCCTCATTAGTGCTTAGGTAAGTGCATGTAGAAAGAATTACTAAGACCATATGTGTGGGAGTAATAAAGTTGGAAGGCTTATTGCTTGTGTTTGTCCTTGTACATTCTATCTTGTATCCTTTTTATCCTTATGTATATAACATTATATCTGCTTCATGATATAAAATTTGTATCTTTCTTGTTTTTATGTACCATATCTCATAAACTCTTATATTTCCATCCTAGTACACATGCATTGTGAACAAGTACACCTCACACTAGCACATGACACACTAAATATGCATCAAAGGTTGCCATCTTGTAAAAGTTCATCATGCCTCTTGTGATCTCACTCATACATTAACTATCCATACCATGCATCCGCACATATGCATAGATCATATTTATTCCTAAAACACCATTTATACATAAAACATAAAGCACACATATCATGCATCAATAGAAATCATACATAACATTAGGCATCTTTATGAATCATGTATAACATAGGCATTGTAAAAGTCACATACATGCATTGGAGTTATAGGCCTTCATTCATACATCAACTAAACATATGTTGCACAAGTGCAACACTACCCCACAACTTCACTTTTTCATGCATACTACTTAGGCATAATCATACATCATTAATCCATACAAGTATCCATGTAACACCTTAGGTCACATATATTGTAAACACACTTCATGTAGGTTTAAGTATATCTCATACTAACACATGTTATTTCTTAGGAATATCCCTATATTAGGATCTTCTAACCTCACCCATACATTAACTACCCACATAGGCACACATAACATAAACATTATACATAACATCTAAGGAATAGGCACCTTACATATATATCTTATATTCTCATAGCTTCATGTATACACATAACATATACCTTTATATGTATCTTGCATATCTAGAATCGTGGATAAATCTTTACATGTATCCTCATCGAACCTTGCATACATCTTTACAAGCATCTTTTTTATATGCCTAAAACCCTGTATACATCTTTATATGTATCTTCATATGTATCAAATACATCTAGAATCATGCATGCACCCTTAGATATATCTTCATCACATATACTTGCAATCATATGTATCCTCATACATTTTTTTATACATGTATCTTTATTTTGTATAAGAAACCTCATAAATGTATACACTAATATATGTCGCACATAGTATGAGTTCTCCTAAATGTATCCAACATTTTTTGCCTAGTCCCTAACCATCCCATAAAATAGTAACTACCTCATCTTACATATGCATACACACCTTTATACTATCTTGAGCATACATCATTTATTGGTAAGTTATCCATACATGCACTCATTATTAAGACAATCCTAAGTATAACATGCATGCACCCTTAGAGACATGTAAAATATGATGTGTGTCTTACATCATGCATCATCTAGTATATAACATGACTTCACACTTTCTTGCATACTAGAATAAGTGTAACATACATGCCAACCTTACCCATATCCTCACGCATTTATAAGATAGAAGTTCCATCACATGTACACACTTGGCATTATCCGGCATCACTAGGAATCATACACAACATTAGGCATCTCTACAAATCATACATAACATTGGCATTGTATAAGTCGCATACATGCACTAAAGTTATAGACATTTACCATATGTTGTATAAGTAGAGCACTATCCCATAACTTTACACTTTCATGCATAATACTTAGGCTTAATCATGCCTTAGTCATCCATACCTGCATTCCCATCCACCTTGGATCACCTTACCTAACAGAGGAGTAATATCCATGAAAACCTCACACATATCCACATGCAGTTGCATGTATACATATATTTAGCCCACTAGGCATTAACATGTATCACCTATCAGGTAAACTTCAGTCACCTAGTATTACCTCACCTAATGTAATTGTCACATGTATTCATCCATATCCCTACAAATTTTTCATTACCTCTATATCATAATCACAATGCTTGAAACATACATCATGCTAACTACAGGATCATCCTTTGCTTAGGCTCTTCTAAGGAAATAACCATACTTTCCTATAGAGGCCACCACCTTTGACCTATGATGGTAACTAGAGACAGGCTCTTAAGCAATAACACTAATCCCTTAGGAAGTTGATCCGTACGGACTTACTTTAGCCCATAAAACATAGTCCACATGGATAAACCCCACCTAGGTTCATACCATCTCAATTCTCTCTATCAAGCCCATGGCCTAAGGTCTGCATAGAATAAGCCTAAGCCTCTGTCCATATGGAATAGCTCAAACTTGGCCCAAAACCTAACCCAAAGTCCATAAACTAGTGGGAAAGCATATCACCTAGGTCTGTATAGACCAAATAGTCCAAGTTCGCATGGACCTATCAACAAAACCTTCCAAAAGCATAGGATCCCTATCCAGAAGATAAATCCCAATCCTATAAGGACTCTACCACTTCTAGATAGGATATCTTAACCCTAGAGCTTATAAATACCCCTTTTAGGGCATGAGAAATAAAAAAGAGAAGAAAAAATAGATAGCAGCCAAAAACCTTTTTTCATGAGTTCAGGCAAGAACTCTAACCAGGATATGATCTACTAGTCTTATTAGCTACATTCAAAACAATTTCTTCTAAACTCCTGCACTTTGTGCTACTACTTAAAAGTTCATTCATAAGGTAATATCTGAGGCCTTCTATTGAATATTAGTGCATCCATTTATTGTTCATGAAGGTCCATGATCTTTCGTGATTGGCCATCAATGAGGTGATCTACCATGATCCCTATTTCAGCTATAGGAGTAAGATGCCTTTATAAACTATTCTATTACATGCAAACTGACTTTAGACGTGTTATAATCATTCTTCCATCTTGATAAAAAGCACACAAACCACACTACTAGGACTAGCATATGTTCGTGCAGACTCCCTCTCATAAGGAATGTAGTCCACACAAACTTAATCTTTATGTTGTTTTGACCACCCTTTTGTGAATCTTGTTTGTTATATGCCATGTTTGTACATGCACATGTTGATGTAACACGTGATTAATGCATAAATGTCTTTAATATTTGGAATTAACATGTGGTCCACATGGATTCCCTCTTATGAGGAACGTAGTCTACACAAATTGTTAAGTTTTATATATGTCTATTTTAACATATAATCCATATGGCCCTCTCTTATGAGGAACATAGTCCGCACGAACTTTATGATTTCTTGCATGTCTACCTCTATTTGTAGTCTTCACAGACTTCCTCTTATGAGGGAAGTAGCCCACACGAACTTATGTCTATGACCTTAAATCTGCCTATACATTCAACATGTATCACCTATGAAACAGTAATGCTTATGTCACTTTATAAACATTTCATGACATAACTTATGGCTCATTAATATTCATTTTATGTTACTTAAGGATGTTGTCTTTTGAGGTCATTATGAGCCATTGTGTGTCATTTCTTGTAACAACCTAAAAATTCGACTCTCTTGAATAGTACTTCCCAAGATAAATAGTGTTTTTCGAAACCCAATTCGCACTAAGCATACCGACTGGAAGTATTAATTACAAGAGAATTTTTGGCAATATTTGAAGCAAATCCAAAGTCGTTCGAATGGTTAAAAATGCTAATTAAAATTTTACAATAGTGTCTTGTGAATAATACCACAGGTAAAGCTAAACCGTAAAATAAATTAAAAGTTGCCCAAAATAATCTAAAAATATTACAACCTAATACTCAAATATTTCGAATAGTCCAATAGGTTTGGAATCAGAATTTTTTAAGTTCGAAAACTATTTTTACCCAATTTTTAAGATAGAAAATAGATTAATTTTTTGGGTTATTATCGAAATTTGGGCATGAGATTTTGAGAGGATTTAGGGCTTGAATTTATGGAATTTTAGGGATAAGAATGGAGGAAAACTGACTTTTCTATCGGTTATAATAATTTTTTGAAGGAAAGAAAAATTATTTTTAGAGAAACTATAAAAGGAGAAATTCTCTCCTCCTCCCCACATACACAAAACACACATCCTCCAAACTCCAAACTCCAAATTTCTGCCCACTTCTCTCCCTCTCCCTTTCTTTGTGATTTCTCTCTTCGCAAAGGGACCCACCGTAAGAGTTTACACCCGAAACGATGAGCATTCTAAGATGAGTCTATGGACATCAAAATCATCCAAAATAGCAGAGTATTTCGGGAGAAAAATTGATAAGAAAATTGAGATGAATAGTAACTTTCTCTCACTCGAGTTTTCTTTTTTCACAAATTTTATTTTTCACGAGCTCTTAGAATGTTGTAGAGCATGTATCTAGGCTCATAATATTTTTTTGACCTTTAGATTATTTTATATTATTTATTGAAATTTGTACCCTTTTATATTCATAGGTGAAATGATAACTCGAGCCTCCGAGGCAAGGAAAAGGCGTGTGATGACTTTAAGGGTCCCGTACGATCTTGTTAAGTAAGTGTAATCACTTTAAATTGGCTTAATTAATGCATTATGTATATTATGGCATAATTAAAATAAATGGTAATAAATGCATAAAAAATGAAATAAATGCTATAAAAATTATTTATGACTTATGACATGATAAATACATGATATGTGATAAATCAGTGCGTTCGAATTTGATAAAAATTATGAAAATGTGATTTTACGCTATAAGTGCATTATGTGAGTAAAAATCCAAAAATGCCATATTGTGTGCTTTTGTCTAGAAATGCATGTGTATGGTATCTTAATGAATTAAAACATGTATAAATGATGTAATGAGTGCTAGAATGCCAAAAAATAGCTCGTTATGTCCATGGACAACATTATGCCTATTTGCACCGTTAAGAGCGCTAATGTGTGTGCAAGTATTCTTATTGATAAAAGATGTCATGTGTGCATGAATGAAATATGTTGCTATGCTTAAAATGGATTTTTGACATATGATGGATATATATGTGTGATATATACATGATGAGGCATGTTATGGTTAATTGAAGGCAAGTATGGAAAATTGCCATGATATGAACATTTACATCGATATTTGCGTCTTCATGTGACATATTGAGATGTGAGCACCCCGTTGCCATTACACCTAGGAAAATGGATCCTGTGGGTGTAATGGACATCAATAGGCCTAAGTTGGCTAATTGTACATATGTAGGTCATGCAATGGTGCATTAAGGCTAATGATGATTTTTATGTTAATATAATAAAATGAAATGTGAAATTGGATAAATTGACATGTTTAATGATGCCTACATAGTTAGACAACCTAGTTTGGATAGGTTGACCGATCAACTAGGATTGTAGTGGCTACTAGCATACCTTCGGGTATGAGACTTTCGGGTCATTGATTTATGTGTCGATGGGCATAAGAGCCTTTGAGCCTAAGATTTATTTACGGATATGCATGAGAGCTTTCGAGCCTAAGTTTACTTACCTATGTGGTATAAGAGCCCGCCTTCGGGCCTAAGTTTACTTACCTATGTGGTATGAGAGACTTTGGGCCTAAGTAATTCCATTATCTAGTCTTGTTTAGTTGTCTTATGGATATGGGCATTAGTTAAACGATTAAAAATGGCTTAAAAAGGCATAAAGTGAGATTTTGTGTTAAATGGCATTATTATGTGATATTTGGCATATTGTTATCAAATGACTCAAAACCGGTTTTGAGATGCTTAAATGTGTTTATTATCACTGATATGATTATTGATAGTGATTATATGAAAATACATCTTGAATTGCTAATATAGACAGCTATGAGGTGCATAATGGCACTTATGACCGAAAATAGGTATGTTATTACTTTTTGTGATATATGAGTTTGGTATAGTATTTTCTATGCCTTGTGGTCCAAAATTGGCTATTTCATGATTATTGTGATTTATGGCATATTTGATGCTTAATAACTATGACCTTATGTAATTAATGCATTATGTCAAGAAATTGTGATTATATGGTGTGTGTGTGTGTGTATATATATATATATAATGCCTCAATAAATGTGCGATAAAATGCATTGTTTATGCTTGTAATGTGCATGTTGGCTTATAAGACACTAGATATGCATGAATATGATTCTAGAACCGAAAATGACCCTTGTTGCATATAAGTCACTAAAATTGCATTTTTATGATATTAAACCCAAAATGGTTTGTGTTGCATATAATTTATGGAAAATGCATGTTATGAATCTTTAAAACCCGAATTGGTTATGAACATATATCATATGCTATAATTTGCCTTTTTACAAGTTAAAGTGTTTACACCACCAAGTGAAAGCTTAGTGCATTGCCTGTTTGTGATGCGTAGGTAACAGGGCAGCAGATTAGAGCCAAAGCTTTTAAAAGCAATAGACAAAAAGATAACCCCGACATGGGTATTTTTGTAATCTTTTGTAATAGTAGTCATGATGTAAATGTAATGGTATTATAGTTGTTTGCTCTTGTGATCCTGAAGGGATTGGGTCTAATCTGCATTTTGCAATGGGGTTTTATATTAAATAATTTAAATATGGATTTTATTTTTGTTTCTCGCATGTCGTGTGTGATGATTGATGATTACATATGAGAATGTTGATTGTGAGAGCCTGAGGCTTAATGTGATTTTTTATGTGATTTGGAGAGGTCAGTAGGACCCATATGAGTTAGAGATGTATGGTTTGATGTATAAAAGTGTTTTTAAATAGGTAAAAATTTAGAAAAATGTTCGAGTACAGCCGTTATGCTGCCAAATTTCTGACACAATGACCCTAATATTTACCTCGATTTACATGCCGAAAAGGTTTTCAATGTTTTAGTGCATTTCCAAGTCAAGGAATGCTTTCTTATATAAAAGTTTTAAATTTTAAGTGATTTTGGATAATAAAACTGGATATCATTTTGCATGTGCGCGCTCTCCATTTGGGTCTAGTGTACAAATCGGGTGATGGGTGCCACATTTCTAATTTGTTTCTTTGATCAAAGTGGGAAGTTAGAATGGACCTAGTCTATCACATTGGCATCAGTCTACACGAACATATGTTGGAGCCTTATGGAGTCCATGCGGATTGAAGATTGCTTAGGCGGGACCAGCTTTATGTTATGAACTATTTCCTTTGGTTTTGTTTTATTTCTATTCAATTCTCATTTTTAGGCTATAATAGTTAGTTAATAACTCGTTTTACATGCCAAGAGCCTAAATCTCACATTAAAATGGTTTCTTATAATAATTAATTGGTATTTTCTAATAAAAATGGATTTGAGTTTTCTTTAATCAAAAGTCATATTAAAAATGACTTTTAATAAAGGCCAATCTCCTAGAGATGGGAGTTGGGCAATTATCGCCAATTCTTATGGAATTATGGGTAATTGTCAGGCCATACTGCAATTCATTAATTATCCAATTTCTAGATGTATAAATGTATTGATATGCTTATTGTATGCTTAAAATACTATAATTTACTTATCTAATTGCAAAAATGATGCTTAAATATTTTACATGTTTGCTTAATATGGGACTAATAAACATTACAATATAAAATGATGACATATTATTGGGGCATAAATAAGATCTAAATTTCAAACATTTTTGGTACAGAAGATTAGAGGTCTTGGTGTAGAGTCCAGGTGGAGACTCTACAAACCACTCTCATCCTCGATAAAAATAAATAATCTCTACACTTCCCTTTCTCTAGAGATGACACTGGATGGCAAACACTTGTAGACTATTAAAGCAATTGTCAAGGAAGCCATGGCTTTAGAAATGGAGAATATTTGAGCCATGATTAGAGAAAAGTTAACCAAGTTAAAGACCATTGAGGGGGCAAACAGTGACTAAGGGACCAAACGTAGTTGTCTGCCAAAAAAATTTGCCAAGTTTGATAGGCCCTTGTCATCAATATTCAAGGAATTAAAGAATAAGAACCTCCTTCATCCATTGACATCAGAAACACTAGTCGGGCCATTTTTAGCTAAACATAGGCATGACTTATATTGTGCCTGTCATCAAAAGACTGGTCACCTTACAGATGAGTTCAAAAACCTTTACTATGCCATCTAAAACCTCATCGAACTCGGTACAATACCTAATCCTAAGGATCCCCCCTCATAAAAGTGTCCAACCATTCCTTAGTTCTTTAAATAGCGGGGTTCTCTAGCTTAAAATTTTGGTCAGCCTCCTTAAGGAACCAACGATTTTTAGCAAGATCTAGCATACCAAGGATATAAAAGGTTCCAATGATAGTTAGGATACTAGTGTTTCTTTTTTAGCTTCTTTTGTTATGAACGATTACTAAGGTTTAATAAAATAGTGTTTTGACTTTCCATGAGCATCTTTGTTCACCTCATTTATTGTATAGCATAGTACTCTTCAAAGTGAGTTGAGAGATTTCAAAAAAAACACAAAAAACATTAGCTTAATCCATATATATCACAAACAGTTCATAATTCTCTAGAAAATGGCTCACCACTGCTACACACAATTTTGAAGTCCAAAACTCAATATTTCCTTTTAAAGTATGAGAAATATCTTAGAATGTGAGATGAGAGATAAAAAGAAAATGATAAGCTGGGGGCAACTAAACCTAAATGAATGGTTTTCTTCAATCCTAAGAGAGGTCCAAGTTTAATAGGCTCCAAACATTAAAGCATCATATTCATGTTTTTGAAAAGAGTTTTGTGAAATATAATTAGTTTCTGTAAAAACCTAAGAACTATTTTAAAAGATAAACATTTTTTTAGTTCCTGCTCACATAAAAATCCAAAGGTCAAAAGGCTCTAAATGACAAAACTCTAAAGCCTACAAAAATAAAAAGATTTATCTTAAGCCTCAAACAAATTAAGTATTCTCTTTTCCACTATGGTTGCTCTCATTCAAATGAAAAAAAAAGTTTTCTAATTCCCGCTAGGCTGATTAATAAAGACCATGAGCCTAGGCAAAAGTTAGGGAAATTTGAGAGAAAATATTTAGCCAAGTAATAGGGATATTATCAATATAGTACTCTGAAAGATCATAAAGATGACATTCAATATACAACCAAAGCAAAAGGATTTGAAATGCTAGGGGGCACAAAGTTGACACCCACAACAAGCCATATATTAATCTAAAAAGCTCCATCAATCTCCTATGACAATAGCTTCAAAACATATTTAGCTATTTCAAAAGGTGCAAGTTTAGATTTAATCGGTCAGGCATAACATGATCAGATCCTAAAGTTTTAACTAAATGTGGATAAGCTAAACTAAAAAAAATAGAAGCTCGCAAAGTTGAAAACTTGTAAAGGGTGGCCTAGGAAAAAATTAGAGTATACCTTTCTAGATCAAAAACCCATAAAAGATAGTCTAGGGAACAATTAAAGGTGGAGAAAAAATATTTAGTAGGAAAATCCTTAAACCAATTAATAATAAGGGTACCATACTATACAATCACATACTGTGGCACCCCTTACTCAGTCTGGATGTCGATCGATCATCGAGCTTGACTAAGGTTTACACGCATATCGAGATATCAAACTCAATTTACTGAATATTATTATTTAACATTTCTTATTAAATACAATAGTATGTTAAAATATGGGTTTTCAAAAAATGTTTTCCTACAGTATTGCACATGAAAAATTGGGAATTCTCGTGCTAAAAATCCTATAGCATAACAGTTGTACCGGGCACCACACCAAATTTTCCTGTGTCAACCTACATTATAAAACACACTTCTATATCTATACATTCATTTCTCAACATTATGTGATCCTTCTGATCACCTAGCAACACTCAAATCATAGTATGACATCTCAACCTCAAAAAGAGATATCATATAAGTCAAGCATGTAATTCACAACTTTAAAATAGTTTAAGTATCACACAATCCAAAATAAAGTTCTTTAGTTATGAAGATTACAAATTAAATGAGATGTGACCTAACCCACTTTACATATACATTCAGTGCTCCCTAATACATCACTTCTAATTATAAAGATTACCAAAATGGCAAAATCTTTAAGTCAGCTTCCTTGATGTCCAAGGCTTTCTTTATCACTTGTCTTTATACCTATGCATTGTAAAACACACGACACGTTAGGTATAATGCTTAGTGGTGAAATTGAAATAATCTATACTATTAAAGCTATTTTAATTGATTCATGTAATCAATGCCATACAATTATGCTCATGGATATGCATACAATTAAATACCAACATTATATACAAAAATAGAAGTAACTTATGGCATAAACCATGCATTATGTCCATAGCTCATTCATGCCCATCAATATCCAATCACATATTCAATTATCATTCTTCTTAAGTCATTTTTTATCTTATGATAATTTTCTAGCCATTTTATCACATTACATGCATCACAAGTTATTGGTCTTTTCCTTCCTAATTCATATATACAATTTACTGCCCATGACAAGCACTACAATCCTATAGATAATGGGA
>CANXYI010323075.1:0-10546 GCA_948208565.1 Hura crepitans | reverse complement strand
AGTGAAGATGAGCATGAACAACATTTGAGGATTATCTTATAGATGTCAAGAGAGGAAAAGCTTTATGCTAAACTTAGCAAATGTGAGTTTTGACTTAGTGAGGTGTCTTTCTTAGGACACACAGCTTTTGTAGAAGGTATTTGGGTTGATCCTAACAAGATTGAGGTTGTTATGGAGTATAAGCTATCCAGAAACACAATAGGGATCAAGAGTTTCCTAAGTTTGGCGGGTTATTGTAGACAGTTGAATAGTTTGTAGTATGTTCTGATGCAAAAGGGCAAGGTTGTCTCCTATGCATCGAGATAACTGAAATCACATGAGAAGAACTACCCTACTCATGATTTAAAGCTTGCAACTATTGTTTTTGCTCTAAAGATTTAGAGACACTATCTGTACGGAGAAAAGTGTTATGTTTATACTGATCACAAGAGCTGAAAGTACATTCCCACATAAGAGGAGCTAAACTTGAGACAAAGTTAATGGATGTAATTGATCATGGATTATGTTTGCTTGACTGATTATCAACTAGGGAAGGTTAATGTAGTAGTAAATACTTTTAATAGGAAGTTTATGTCAGCTATGAAAGCCATGAATGTCAAGTTAAAGCTTATGGATGTTAGTTCTTTGTTGGTTAAGTTGCAAGTGAAAGTTCTCTATTAGTTGAGTTACAAGTGAAACCCAATTTTGTGAAGCAAGTGAAGGATTCTTAAAAAGATGATCATAGGCTAATGAGTGTGATGAGTGCTATCCAAGAAAGGAAGTTTACCGAGTATGAGATCAAGAGTGATGGCTATTTGTACTACCACGATAGAGTATGTGTGCTAAGCATGGAAGAGTTAAGGAAGTAGATTTTGCAAGAAGCTCATAATGCTTCTTATACTATGCATCTTAGTAGTACCAAGATGTATAAGGATTTGAACACTTCTTTTTGGTAGCCAGACATAAAGAAGCATAGATGCGTCTAAGTTTGTGACCAAATGCCTTACATGTCAACAATGAAGGAAAATTATCAAGTTCCCTTTAGATTGCTTAATCCTATAGAAATTCCTAAGTGAAAATGGGATAGGGTCACTATGGACTTTGTTGTCAGTTTACTTATAACAAGAAGCAAATCTGTTTCAGTCCAAGTTACGGTTGATCGTTTGACTAAGACTGCTCTTTTCATACCAGTCAAGATAAACCACTTTTTATTTTTGTAAAGGTTATTGAATTATATATTGATGAGATTGTTAGATTGTATAAAGTGCTGATTTCTATTATATCGAATTGAGGTTTGCAATTTACATCAAGGTTTTAGAAGAAACTTCATAATGCCTTAGGAACTCGATTGAGTTTCAATACTACATTTTATCCTGAGACTGACAATCAATCAGAAAGAGTCATTTAGGTAACTTTTGATACTTGAGTGATTTCGATGTTAAGTTATATCTAATGTTCATGTTAAAGCATGATTGATAGGTGCTCAAGGATATGTTGAAAAGTTATGCTTTTGAATTCATGGGAAGTTAGGATTGCTCTCTTTCTTAGCTGAGTTTGCTTATAACAATAGTGACTAAGCATGTTTGGGAATGACTCCTTATGAAACTTTGTATGAAAGGAAGTGTAGAACTCTTTTGTGCTAGATTGAGTTAAGTGAGACTAAGCTTATGGGGCTAGATTTGATTCATGATACTGAAGATAAAGTGATGATCATCAACGATAGATTAAAGGTAGCTTAAAATAGACAGAAGTCAAATGCAAACCTGAAAAGTAATATTTTTTATCAATTTTTCTTAATTTTCGAGTTTAGATTTTTAAAGGTTTATGAAACATGATTTATGTGATCTATGAGGGTTTTAAGTGAGGTTAATTGAGGTTAAAAGAAGGAAGAATTGAATTAAAATGAAAGAAAGAAGGATTGGAGTCATTTTAATGTTCCCCATATAAATAGGTCAAAATGACTTATTTTGGCTTAAACATTAAATAGTGCTTCATCCACCTTCTCCCTCTCTTTCTCTTCAAGGCCAATGACTTCCCTCCATGGAAGCCCACCTTGATTCTTCTCTTCCTCACTTTGAAGCACCAATTAGCCTATTTAAACCCAAAGTTTAGCCCTCGATAACCTCTAGACCTTGGTTTAAGTGGAAAATTTGAGAAAAATCAACGAATTTTCACAGTTTGATGTCTCAATAAATATTAATCTTATTTTGATCTCATAATTTTTTTCGAAGTTTGGATTTTTTATAGGTTCTCTAGGCACCTAAAGCATGTTTATGAAATTGGTTTTTTGTTTTAATGCTCGTATGATTTAATATGGATTTTTTTCGTAACAAGCCTGTTTATATTTGTAGAGCAAAGTGACAAAGGGGTAGATTAAAGGTAAAGAGAAGGCATGATCGAGCCTTATTGGTTTATTTTGACTTAAATGTAAGTGTAATCAAAGTAAAGTGCATTGATTTTGTGTATGTCCTAATTTTAAAATATCTATATATGTGAATGGAATTGAAAATTGAGGTATTTAATGATGTTGGATGTAAATGAATATTGTCAAATGGTTATATGCATATGCATTAATGACCTAAAAGTGCTAGAATAAATGTTGGATATGTTTTAAACCTTTATGGCTAAAATTCTTTAGAATAAATTTTGATGTGTTTTGAAGCTTTATGGCTAAAATGCTTAAAAGGCATGTTGAAGTGTATGTGGTTCATTTATGCATGTTTATGTGTTATATGCTTACAAATGGTGTTATGTGATTATGGAATTATGGAATGATGTATAGATAATGAGTAAATGAATGTGGTGTTTGTAAAATGTCTATAGTTCAATGGTTGAGACATATGGGTAATGATGTGGAGTATGTTCATGCATGATAACGAAGCCATAAATGGTTTGAATTGAGTAAAGTTGTGTTGATGTTGGTAAGTAGGTTTTTTGTGTAGTTATGTTCATTATGTTCATTATGTCACTTAGGCCAAATTTATGGCATGAAATATTTACCTTATATTTTGGTTATGATTATGCTATTTTTTCACGTTAAATGTTGTACGTGATTTCACTTTAAGAAGCTAACATGGTCGAAATGATTATGGCATATTATTTTATGATGTTAGTCATGAGAATATGACATTATGATTATATTATTGAACCATGTTATAAAAGTTTGGGATATGTCTATATGTATAGGGACTTTATGTGTGCACACTATGTAATATGGATGTGTGAGATGAATGTATGCCTTATGACACAAAACTATAGAGAAAATATCACATATTTCTCCGTTTGGTCATTTATTGACTAAACAACTTTTAAAATGTATTTTAAATTATTTTTAAGATGGTGAAACAAAAATGAACATGGTGGTAGCCTATAGCATAAATAACAAAGATGGATAGGTTAACTGATTAACTGGGGGTTTTTAATAGCTGTAAAGGTACTTTCGTACCTTTCTTTTAGATGATGAGCCTATGCTATATTTTGAACTTCAAGTTTATGTTATGTTTTATCTTTGGGCCCACATTGATAGATGGTATTTGGGTCATATTTTATTTTGGTCTCTGGACCTATGTTATGTTTAGCTGATGGGCCTGTGTTATGTTTGGACTTCGAACCCCCACATTGGTAGATTAACCTTCGGGTTCATTATGGTTGTACTAGCTATAACGTTCTTGTTATCCATCAAATTTGGTTTTCTTTGGTATGGGGCAATACCATAACAAAATTAAGAACCTAACTTATGGAGTTCTATAATTTATACATTTCTTGATTTATGCATTGTCAAAGTACATGATTCGAAATATGGTATGTTTCACTAAATCACACACTTATATATATTTTTTGCATATAAATGATGACCATTAAACTTATGTATGTTTTTATGTTAATTATCATAATCATTTCATGTAATCGTGCTTGAGTATGTATTTGCTTGTTATTTTGATTACACCACTAAGCTATTACTTAGCTCATCGTGTGTTTTTGCAATGTATAAGTAAAGAGAACATTTTGAGCTAAAGCTTTGATACCACAAGATTATCAAGAGAAGACGTTTCTTTTGGTACATTTTTTTTATATACATAGATTATGTGATATATATATGTAAAGGCACTCATATGATGTACTTAAGGGAAAGCGGGCCTAAATTGTGTTATAAAGCATTTTTCAGATTTTAAGTGTCTTGTAACTATATTAATGTTTGTTTAAGTTGTTTGACTTGTATGATATCCCTTCTTATTGCATGAAATGTGATTTGAGTTTTTGATTTAGGGTGATTAGAGGATAACATAAGTTGAGGAATGAGTTTTGATTGATATAAAAGTGTTTTTACTTATGTAGGGTTACTATTCATTTTACGATAATGCCCTAGTACATCTATTATTTTGTTGGATTTTTGTTATGAGGATTCTCGAAATGGTTTTAAAATATAAAAGTGAAATTTTAGTTAAACTAGATTTTCAAGGTTATTTAAACAATCAAATGACTTAAAAAAGGTTTTAATTTATTCAGTTTTTAATGATAAGGAAAGATTAAGTAAGTTTGGATGTCGCTTTGTGTGTCACTTCTTATTCGGGTTTGGTGATCAGATAGGGTAGGGGGTGTCATATGTTTCCTACAATTTTTCCCTTTTTAGCTCAAATCAAATCATGCTTAATGATGAAATTGTGATTTGTAATAATTTGCATAAGTGTTTTAATTGAAGAAAAATAAGAGAAATCAATGAGAAACATGATCAATTATAAAGGACAATAGTGAGAGCTAACATCATTCCAAGGAGTAGACATTCTCTGTCTTCATCTTTTCTAATTCTTTCTCTCAACCATATGTATATTCTTCAATTTTACTAAATAAAAAGTGATTTTAGAAGCATAAAGTGAATTTTAGAAATAAGAATTATAGTCAATATAAAAGGAAAAGAATAAAAATATAGGATTTGGGTCCTTGTAACGTCAGCTGCACACAACAATGAGGAACAATTTTTCCCTTTTTCCCTCTAGTGTATTTTGAGAACACTCTTTTATTTCCTATAACCCCTTTTTAATGGTAAAAATAAATCCCTTTATTGCTCCCCTTTCTTTCTTTCTTTCTTTTTTTCACTATAATTAAACCCTCAATCCTTACTATATCTTTTGTTTTATTTTATTTTATATTTTATCTTGATTTTGTTTTAATTTAGTTAATTTCTCTTAAATTCCTCCTCTTTATTATATGATAACATATTTAAATTCATAATTTTGTACATTTCCCTTAATTAATTTTCAATTTGTTTACTTGATATTCTAACATTAAAATTAAATCTCAAGTTATGGGATTCACTCGAGATAACTTTATGACAGCCCTTACTCGATTCGGTTGGCATACTCAAATAAGGAGCTACAAATATATCTGAATTTAAAATTAATTTCTTTATAAATCCAAATAAATTAAAACCGTTTTTAAAATCATTTGATTATATATTAGACTTTTTAAATCTTGCTCAATGAAATTTCACTTTTAAATTTGAAAATAATTTTGGGAATTTTTGTGTTGAAAATCTGATAGCATAACGACTTCATCGAGATACTATCCTAAAAAGAATAATAACTTACATGTTTGAAATAACACTTTTATAATTCTTAAACACATTTTTATCCCCAAATTGGTCCTCCTTACCATCTAAATCATCATCACAAATTCAACAAAATCTAATAGGAAGAGATATCAAATAAGCATAGACTAAAGTTTGAACTTTTTTTAAAAATTTACGAAAAAGCTGATTACATTCTAGATTAAACCTAATACCTCTTATGCTACATATAAGTGTTATTATATAATTACATCATAGAATATATGCATAAAACAACAAAAAACCCAAAAAAAAAATTCTTCTCTTAATCTGCTATAAATATCAAGGCTTTGGACTCTAATATAATTCTTTGACCTATGCATCACAAATAAAAATGATGCACTAAGCGAATTGTTTAGTGGTGAAATCAAGGTAATTTATGTGCACACATCAATATTCATACATACATATCAATAACATAAAATATGTAGTTATATGTACATAAGATGTAATCTCAAAAGTAGGATGCATGTGGGTATCTAAAACTTTATAATGTATGTAAATCATCATAAATATATCCTCAAGCAATGAATGTCAACTTTTCAATTTTTAGCATTGTGTCTTGAGCTTTAACTTTAAACATGTCTTATACACATAAACTATACTAGATAATGCGGACACTTGGGCCACTGAGGCCATTAGGACCACGAAGGACCAGTAATTTGGACATTAAGGTCATTAGGACCTTAAAGGCCCAGCACCTAGACATCATTATATGACTTGTAGGAAATAAAAATCAACATAAGACTTATAGGTCACAAAATCAGGTACTGAAGTACCCTAGTAGCTACTAAATCCCTCATTGATCAGTCAACCTATCCAATCTTAGTTGTTTACCTGAAGTACCCTAGTAGCTACTAAATCTCATTTAAGAATAGTTTAAATGAGATTTTTTAAAGATGATTTGGCCAACAAATGATCGAACGGGAAAAAATATTAGATTTTAGATAATGATCATTTTTTATCATATGCATTTTAACATACATAACCACAGATGTCTCCACATGATTTCATACGTATCATATGTACATGTTCCATAACATGAACATATACACTTTAGAACATTAGACATGAATTAAGCCCTCATATCATATCATAAGTAACATACATTATTAGGTCATGTATACATGCCTATAATCACATCATAGATTTAATTACGTTGGTGGTCATTGGACTTTTACCCTAATAATTGAAAAGTAACAAAATGATTTTTTGTATTAGAAAAATACCTTAACTATAAAAAACATTATGAGAAAAATCACTATAACCAATTTTATTAGAATTTTTATTGATAAATGATAACATTCTCATTAATATTAGTTAGACAATAACATGTAGGTGCATTACATCACTCAATGACTAAAAAATATGATTATATTAGTTGTGCATTTGCTATTTTTTTACTTTATTTACAAGTGATATTGTCACCATACACATTTGACATGTTCATTTTTTTAATCATCAAGTGGCATAACACTTCTACGTGACATTTTTTACTAATGTCAATTGTCACACCATTATAAATTAGTCAAAAACCTAATAAAATTGGTCACACTGATTTTGCTCGCAAAGTTTTCTAAAATTTAGGTATTTTTCTAATATAAAAATTTTTTTTGTTACTTTTCAGTTATTAGTTATAAGTCCATTGACCATCACCGTAATTAACTCTCACATCATAACATTCCTTGTAAGTTTCGGCCATGTTAGCTTGATAATCACACTTCATTTCCATAATGCTTTACTTTATTATTTCATTACAATGCACATAATTTATAACATAATAAGCCTCAACTACATCAAACTTGCATAATGAACCATTCAGTCATTATATGCTTAAACATCAAAATAGCCATTTTTCTCATTACAAGCCAATATTACTCACTTACACATACCCATAGGACCATTCGGCCATAAGTACACACATACACACACACAATAGGTCATTCAGCCATCATGCCTACACCCACACTTCCATTCTTATGTGATCATCTCATACACATCACTACACACTCACATAGGCACATATCATCATCCATAGGCAATTACCTTCATGTATATACATAATTCACAACACACACACACACACACATACATTTTAGGCCATTCAGCCAATATACTCCTTACACATCCAACATTTAATCTACCACTTCAAATGTATCAAAACACAATTATAAGGTCACCTAACAACATTCATAAGCATTCTACGTCATTAAATGCCATTTAACACATTTCCATACACTACCACACCTACTTTATCATTAGGTCATGTACACATACACATTAAATTACATTGATTACACTTACTTTGAGTTCAAAATACACTAAACAATCTTGATTAGACCTTCTTACCCTTGCCCATGTTTCTCTTACTTTTCTATACAAACATAAACAAGTTCATTATGAAAAATCCATATGAAATCACATAAAATCAAAACTTAAAAATGACTTTAAGAAATGTCTTCTTGGGACTTTAAAGAACACTAGAAAAATGAGAAAAGTCAAAAAAACTTACCCAAACAAAAATTGGTTACTATTCACCTACTTCTCTATTCTTCAATTTCTTTTAATGAGAGCTTATTTTCAAGCTTCTACCACTATAAATCCTTACTTATCATGACATTTTAGTATTTAGATGTGCTATTAATGTGTTAGATTAAGGAAGGAAGAAAGAAGGATGGAGAATTTCTCCTTTAGGAATGGCATTAGCACTAAGAAGAAGAGGGGAGGAGGAAGGCAGCGAACTATTCACTTTTTGACCCTCATTTGAGTTAAATCATGTGTGTAAAAAATGTAGGGCTGGATTTGTCTCTTAAAAAAATCCAATGGTATATTTAAATTCTCTTTTTTTTCTCCTCTTTTTATAATTCTTTCCTCCTTTAATTAAACACCAATTAACATATTTTTATGTCCCTAAAATCCATTAGGAACCTAACTCATATGCCTCTAAATAAACCATGTTAAAAAACCTTAAAAACTAATAAAAATATAACTTTTATCATTGCTTGATTTTAAATAAAATACTTACTAATATCCAAAATTCTAATTCCATTACTAGTGGAATAGTTAAAATATTTAAGTATTAGGTTATATCGATCTTGAATCAATTTGAGCAAAAAAGAATTATTTTTATGGCTCAGCTTATAGTAAGTAACTATTCATAGTACACTGCCATAAAAACTTGCATTTTTAACAATTTTAACGACTCCATTTTCATGTCAAATTTTACCCAAAAATATATTTTGATTAATACTTCTATTCGATTGCATTAGTGTGGTTTGGGTATAGGGAAACACTATTCACATTTTGGGAAGTACTATTTATAACATTGGGATTTTTGGCATTACATTTATTCCTCTCTTAAAAGAAGTTTCATCCTTAAAATTACCTAATTCAAATAAATAGGGATTCTATTCCTTCATCTGGGCTCACTTTCCCAAATGGCTTCTTCCATGCCATAATGTCTCTAGATCACTTTCACTAGAGGCATTATCTTGTTCCCCAGTGTTAGATGTATGCCCTAGAGCTTATGTAATAAGAATATATTCATATGTTTAAACTGTAATGCTCGAAAAGTCAAAGTCTTGTGAATAGTATCGAACGGACCTGGATGATGTTTCTCATGGTGCGGGTCATCATTTTGAGTCTGGTGACTGGCATATAGATCATAAAACTTTGATAAGCCTGAAACTAGGGAAAATGAAAGAATTAAAATTTTTAGCAGAACCAATAATTATTATTAGGCCATAAACTAATGTTTTTGGAGATAAAAAGATTTTGGGCCGGGACAGCCTGTGATCGGGAATGTGTCCGGATGGTCTCAAAAATGCCATACCCTATACCTCAAAAATTCCATTAAGTGTGACGGTGGAAAGATTGGAATTTTCTGAGGTCAACTAGTATTTTTATGAATATTTTATTCTGGCCATGAATAATGCTAAAAAATGAATAGTAGAATTTTAAGTTGGAATTTTGCATGGACCTTAGTCTCATTAAATTAGGAATTTTAAAACTAGAATGAGAATTTTTGGGGCAACAGAGAATATTTTATGAATTTTTGAAGTTTAAATTCGATATGTGATGAATAGTGACTTTTTGCTCCCGAAGGAATTTTGAGCCAAAATTTTACGTAGGCATTAGTCTCAGTAATTAAGGATTTTTACAACTAAAATGGGATTATTTGGACTTATGGACAATATTTTTTGAAATTTCCAAGGAAAAGTGACTTAATTAGTGTATGATGGATTTGGGCCTTAATTCGGCTAAATAAGTAGATCAAGCCCAGCCCATGGGGGCTAAAATAAATCTAAATACAACCTAAGGGAGCAGAAAACTTCATCTTTCCCACCTTTTCCTTATGGCCAATGGCATAGCCATAAAGGATCACCAAATTTTTCTCAATTTCTCTCTCTAAAACCCACCAAATTTCTCTCTAAACTTGATTTAAAATAAACCTTCATCTCTTCAAAGCTTCATTTCTATCAAGAATTTAAAGAAAAAGGGGACAGATTTGGGAAATTCACAACTTGAGTGAATAGTACCTCAAGTAAAAATGTCCAAAATTCAATTGTTATTTTTAGTATAGTTAAATTAGAATATTTTAAGAATAGCTATGGTGTTGGAATTTCATTTTGAGCTATAGGTGATTTTATAGGATTTTTTCTAAGTTAAATTCTATTATGTTAGGTGGAGATAATTCTAAAGTGAAGGAGGCCACACTTCCAAGTTCAAGTGGTGTGCACAAGAGTGGAAAAGCACCCTAGGTATGTGGAATAGCATAATTCTATTATGTCTTACATGGCATGAATATTTAGGTATAATACTTGTATGGAAATGACACTATTTGCATGTATGTATGTGGTTTGGGGGTAATGTTAATATAGGCATGTAAATTAGGTTAAATTCATGTGATTTGTATGATAATTTGGTAAGAAATGATGTAGGTGTGTGTATATGCATGTGTGGCTG
>CANXYI010322969.1:0-14970 GCA_948208565.1 Hura crepitans | reverse complement strand
TTATGTCCCTTGGCTGAAGAATTTGTTACAATTCTATAGGTGTCTTATTCATCTGATACACCACCTTATTATCCTCAATGTATTCCCCACTATCCGTATGAGGTGGTCGACATACTTGGGATACTTCAGTTGCTACTAGATGGGTTCCAAATAGAGAACCTATTTCTCTAAATTCCTTGTTGGCCTATACTGAAGGTTACACAGACATCCGATCCTTACGTGTAGGCATATACTTATTCATTTTCTTTTCTAAATATCTCACAGTTACTTTTAAAGGCCACTTTAGAGACTATCAACTATTTACTATGATAAATGACTTGACAAAAGGCTTGAACCTTTCCTCTAATCCTTGCTAAAATTATCATGGGACTAAATGTAATGTAGTCTAGTAAAGCCATTTTTTTAGGAGAGTCTAATTCTACTTTAGGTTTTTTCTAATAAACCACCCATTATAGGTTTTTGCCCTCTTCTCTAGTTTGCCTTTTACTTAGAACGCCTTTTCAATTTTTCATTCCTAACAAACTTTTTAAGGATAGACTACCTTTACGGGTTTTCACCCTACCTTTAGCTTGGCTTTTGCTTAGGAAGCCGTTTCATGTTTTCATTCCTCATAGCTTTTTTTTAAGATATGGTTGCAGGAGAAACTTTGCTTGTTGGATGATCTTGCCCCTCGTGTTCTTAGGTTTTATAGTTTAAAGCATTTACTGCCTCGTGTCATTATGTGCCATTTCTTAGATACAGAGCAATGGGTCCTTTAGATGAATACCGCCACTGATGAGAGCATAAATTTCATAAACCCCTAGATTTCTTTACGATATGTAAGATGGAGTGGCTCTTCAGGCTGTATACCTTTAGTTTGTTTACACAATGTTAAATTCTATATCCTTAAATGCTATGTGAGGGAATTTAGTGAGACCTATGGTATTATTACTCGTCTATTATCATTCAAAGAGGGAGATTTATTTGTCAACTTTGCTGTCGAGTATCACAACTTGTGGAAGTGGTTACCTTTGAAAATGACCATACCTCCTAAAGCTACTTGCAATTTTTAGACTTATGAAGCATATAAGGGCTAGGTGGTTAGATCTTCTAGTGACAATTGATCTCGTTGGTTGAAAACATAGGATGAAAACTATAACGACCGTAAATTGAGATTTTATAAATAGTACCTCCAAGGCTTAAATAGTGTTTCGAGAAGCCGGGATACCTTTATAAAGCCACAAGAGCTGAGTATTAGTCATAAAACTTTGATAGGCTAGAAAATGATAAAAATGAAATAATTTAAAAATTTAGCCAAACCAATAATTCATTTTGGGTAGTAAATAAGTGAATAGTGACATAAAATGAGATTGTGTTGAGAATGATTTGGGATGTGCCTAGATAGACCTGAAAATACTTCATTTTTGCTCGAAATTTCACCCAAAATTTTTTTATGATTAATACTTCCATCTAGCAATGTTAGTATAGCTTAGATCTCTAGATTACTAAACACTCCTATGAAAGTACTATTTATAAATTGGAGATTTTCAAAGTGTTACATTTTCCCTTTCAATTAGGGCAATATGCATATGTCTATGCTTGAGCTGTCATTATATATATGTAGTGATTTATGCTAATGATAATGCAATATGATTATGTATGTTTTACGATGATGATCAAAGGTGATCATTCATAACCCAACCCCTATGTATTATGTCAGTTAATATGACCTTTAATATTAGAGAAAGTTGATAGGCTCACTAGGACCATTAACTTCTATATTTTAAATGCTACTTTTTTATATTGAACTCATCTAGATCATCTAAATTTTGCTCCTTATCCTTTGCTGATACACTTATATATATTCTTTCAACATTATGTTATCATAAAAACTTTAATTACACTATTCACATTCCTTAATAACACATTCTTATCCTCATACCATTCTTTATTTTGATATTTCCTAATATTTTATACTTTTAAGTTCTATATCCTATTTTTACTTTTCAACTCAGCTCACATTACTTTATTCCATCATGATTCAGGAATTATCCTGATTCATTTCTATTTTTCTTTCAATTGTCCTTGCTTATAATTTTTGTAACTTGTTATATAATAGTTTTATCTGCTTTAATGTTTGTCATCTCTATTTGTTTGCATCTTTTAGATCTATTCTCTTTTCATTACTGTTTATCTCTATCGATAACTATTAAGCCTTTTAGCTCTTTATATTTACTTATAATTTTTACAACTTATCACTCATGTAGTCAATCTTATTATGGTAATAATTGTTATTCACATTTATTCAATTTATGTAACTTATAGCTTTGATTGTTTTCACTATTATGTAGTTTGTTGATAATTATCTAACTTTATAACATTTGATGTTTAATTAGAATTAATAGCTATCATTTTGATTTAACTTATATTTACATTTCCTATATAAGTTCTACATTAGTGGGTAAGAAGATCCTTATTGATGTCTTAGTGACTTAGTCATCATGTAATTGATGTGTACACACACATATGCCACACATATATATAACTATTTTACACCTAGAAATGCCAACCTAGCTCTAATACCACTAAAACTATAACACCCTTATACCCAACTGATAAACTGATTTGGGTACTAGATGTCACATGTTTGGTTCTATTTTTAATTCTCTATCATAACATCTGTACCTTTTTTATATCTTTGTGTGGTCTTTCAATTTAATTTTACATACCAATTCAAAATCTCTCTATTTATATAACATATATACACCACATTTAGTTATCACAAGTATAACTATAATAATAATATTATTAATATTTAATAACCATTTAGTATAAATGTCATTACAAATTTAAACTAAAATTGAATAATCTAAAACTATTGTCCGTTTACACATACTTGTATCATTTGCAATAGCTTTGAGATATTAAACATATACATATATCTCTATGTAACAATTACTAAATAATAATATGGGTACACATCCAGTATGTGAACAATGCTTATAGTGGACTCTTCTTTCTTGTTCAGTTAACATGTCAACTCTTGTCTTTGCTAAGGCTTGATCAACCACTTTGCCTAGCCTAATCATTAACCTACTCATCAACAAGAAGCCAGTACATTGAGCACAATTGCTTAGTAGTGTATTCTAATACTATGAAACTTATACTTTCTATTACCATTAAAATTTACATCTATATTCCCATTTTGATTAGATAGTCCTCTATTCTTTTATTATATGTCTATGAACTTAGGTGCCTATATGTGCATTTACCTAATTGTTATCCTTCTTATGTCTCAACACATTATGCTATATTTTACCATTACTAATAACTTGTACATATGTATTTCAGTCTCTTTCTTTTATTCATATCTATGTTTTTCCATATTTCTTTTCATATTTAAGAACTTGCCTCCTTTTTATTATATTAGATTTCTTGAATTTCTCTTTTTATATCCATATATATATTAACACTTAATTATTACAATTCATTCTATTTAATACATTGTTCAAGATATCATTTTTACATACTAGGTTATTCTCATTAGTGTTCTACTGATCTTTTATCGCATTATTTACTCATCTTAGCCCATATTTGATAAATAACACCTTAATACATAATAATGGAATATCGACCTTAGGGGTCTCACTAGTAATGTAGTGGCCAACATTTTAGATCTCACCCGTGGCTACACCTGTAATGAATATATTTGTATAGTGGCCTATTCTAAAACTCATCCACTACTACATCAGTAATGAAATATATATATAGATAGACATAAATATGTGCAATAGCCTTTTTTGAAAGTCTCATGCTATTATACTAGCAATAATGTGTATATATGACCTTTTTTAGACCTCACCCCCTGTTGCACCAATAATGAAATACGGCACTATAGTGTCTTTACAACTGCTAACCATCCCTAATTGACTAGTTAACCAATCCAGTAGGTTGTCTAATTCATATGAGTTATTTTTATGTTTCTTTTTCCATTCATATCTATGCCATTTAAACATCATAAGAAATTAAATCATATTCATGATAAACATCCACATCATATTTAAATCAAATGAACATATAAATATAACTTTCATAAATTCTCATCATAGCATATTATTTCACTTGATCTCTTTGAGTATAATAATGATGAACTCACAATACAATTAAATTTTAGGTAATATATCCATCTTCATTATGTTTTACTATTTATAATCCATGACTTAGATTTCTTTATATTTTGTTTTCATCTTATAGCCTTATCTTGTGTTTATTAACACATTACTATATATATCACTCTTTTTCCTCATATGCTTATTATTATTCTCCCAATATGCATGTCTCTTGGCATTACTATTTATTTATCTTCATAAATTTCTTATATTAATAATACCTAATATAACGCTTGAGAATCTTGATTTCATAAATATTATTTCTTAAGGTATAAATAGTGTTTCTCGAGCATTCAGGGCACCGTGTGATGATCAAGGGGAAAGTACTAGTCATAAAACTTTGATGGGCAAGAAAATGTTAAAGTGAAATAATTAAAACTTTTAGCAGAATCAATAAATCATTTTATGCAAAGATTTAGTGAATAGTGAACTCAGTTGGCTTCATCTCAGGAAAAGCCTAGGATATGCCCAGATGAATTAGAAAATAGCATACCCTTAATGTTAAAAATTTTAAATAGTTCAATGTTGAAGGAATTAGAATTTTTTGAGGTTGATTGATATTTAATAGGAATTTTCTAATTATGCGAGTGAATATTTGACCCAGTTCCCTTTGGAATTTTTACCTAAGATTTTATGATCCCTTAATTGAGACTTTTGGGAATTTTTGGCATTGAAAGCATGAATTTTGGAGGCCTTAAATATTTAATTTTCATTTTTGAAGCATAAAATAAAATAGGGTTAATATGGATCGTCGGATCGACACTTGGTACGATTCAGTTCATTCATAAACATAATATAAATAAGGGCACATGTGTGGAAACTTCACATGTGCCAAACTTATTTTCCACCTCCCTTTCCCCACATAGGCTAACACTACCTCTATAGAAGCACCCTACCATTTCTTCATCATTTCTTCCTCATTTTTAAGCCAAATTCAACAATTGACACACCAAATCTTATCTCCACAATCTCTAAAACTCATTTCTACTAACAGAAATCAAGGAAATTACTTAATTGGAGAGATTTGAGCATTTGATGAATAATGCCAATTTTAAGTGTAAGTGTCTTTTTTCAAGTTTTTAAAATTTATTTAGGTAATATTAGGTGTGTATATGATATCCATGTGATTAGTTTTCAATTTAGGTATATGTAGACCTTTTTTTATGATTTTTCAAACCCTAAAAACCTAATATATTTATAGGAAAAGAGAAGGAATCTTTGAAGGAAGGAAGAGATAAGCATTAAGGTATGGATTTAGAGTGCTTTAGAGCTTAAAGTAAGTGAATTTAATGTAACATAGGTTATATGTTGCTTAATTGATACATATATGTATGTGAGTGTGTGTATGGAATAGTTACATTATGTGCATATGTATATGTCTTCATGTAGTTAGTGTATACGCATAATATAGTCACTATATTAAGCATGAATCTGTAAAGAAACCATGAGAAAAGAATGTGCATGTGTATGAGGTGAGAGTGGCTGAAGGGTATGTCAAAAGGGAATGTGTGTGTATATGTAGTTGACATGTAAATAGGAAGTAAGTGAGATAGTAATCAAGTAAAAAGTATGATAGTAATATGGAACTAATGAAAAATTGAAAACTAATCACATGGATATCATATACACACCTCCAAGTATACATACATATTAGATACCCTAAACACCATAACCATACCTCTTATAACCACCCACACACTGTATATGATATCCATGTGATTAGTTTTTCATCCATACAACCATTATGGTGGTAGACTTTCGATTAAAATAGTTTGTGTATAAATGTCTAGATAACTTAGGTATTATAGATATATAGTAAAAAAGGGGATGAAATGAAGATAAATTGAATTAAAATATGATGAAAACAATAGTAAAGTTGTTGAGTTCCTAATAGTTAAGTGAAGACTAGGCGAGGTAAATATCAGGATAGGTGACCTCTAGGAAGGTAACATCTCTTATCAAGTATGAATAGAGGATTAGGTAAAGGGTGTTACATTAGGTGGTACCAGGACAAGTTTAGGCATAGTTTACATGAGTGCCATTAATTAGAGTTCTATGTCAAGTAAAGCTACATTGTTTGAGGTTGATTATCTATTCTTTGTAATAAATCATGATAAGTGAGCAGACCCTACTAGAATAAGGGTAAGAGGTGGCTCATCATGCACAGATGATGATACATGAGCCCGCAAGCTAAGCTACTCTAGTGCCGAGTGATGCACCATACCGAGCACAGACACAAGCCTTACTGGCTTTGCTGTAACATATCATTGATTTGTTAAGAGATACTACTGCAGCAGCTGCTCCACCACCACCACCAGCCCTAATGTAGCCTCCATAGCTTATGGCATTACAAAAGATGTATTTAGAAAGGGTGAAAAAGATGGGGCCTTATACTTTGCAAGAACTATAGAGGATGATACAACTAGGGCTAAGTACTAGTTAGAGTGCACAATTAGAATCTTATAGCAGTTACAATGTACTCTTGAAGAAAACCTGATATGTGCCACCTCTTTTCTCTAGGAAGAAGCATTCCATTGGTGGGAAACTACCCAAAAGAGAAAATCGACGATAGATGTGACTTAAGACTTTTTCCTCCAAGAGTTTAAAAAGAGGTATATCTTATAGACGTATCTACATAAAAAGAGGTGGGAGTTTCTGGACTTAAAGTAAGGGCGAAGGTCCATGTTTGAGTATGAAAAGGACTTCGCTCGGTTGAGTAGATATGTAGAGGAGATTATTCCCACTAAAGAAGAGTATTACAAAACGTTTAAAAATGGCCTCAATGTTGAGCTGAGGATGTAGATAGCCACTTTGAAGATTTAAGAGTTCTCCTCTCTGGTGTCAACGGCTTATGCAATGGAAGAGATAATGAACAAAATAAGAGAGACCTTTAAAAAAAGAGGCTTTTTATAGTAGGGTAAGTTAGCTCAGCACTCGAAGCAAGTAAGAAGTAAAAGGGCAACCAGGCCCCACACTAGTCTTAGAGATATAGCAAGACTCAAAGTTTAGGTCAAGGATCTTAATCCTGGACTCGACCACCACAATAGGCTATTAGTGCCCTCAAGAGTGCACCTCTAATGTTTAGGACTTGCAATAGGCGACATTAGGGCATTTGTTAGCAAATCAGACACGGAGAGTGTTTCATCTATAGATCTTGAGATCACTATTAGAGGGATTGCCCTAAGAAACAAGTGGATGCTACCCAATTTCAACCCTATTCTGTAGCACCTAGCAAAGGCCGAAAGGAGAGAAAGAATGATAGGGCTGGTACAAGCCAAAAGAGAAGATTAGAGGTTTAAGCACTGATAGGGTAGTTCGACCTTGAGAGGAAGCTGAGGTGCCTAATGCTATTATTGGTATTTTCTCTTTATTTGATTCATCTATTTTAGCATTGATAGATTTAGGATCTACCCATTCATATATTTGCACTACACAATCACAAGATAGGGGTCTAGAACCTGAACCCATGGATATAGAGATTATGGTTAGTAACCCAATTGGGCAACATATGGTAGTTAACAAAATATATAGAGATTATCCTCTAGTAGTTCAGGATCATGTATTTCCAACGGATTTTATTAAGCTTTACTTTAATAAATTTCATGTCATTTTGGTTATGGATTGGCTATCTAACCATTAAGCTGTGGTAGGTTGTAAATAAAAGAGACTCACACTTGAGACAACCAAGGGGGCGAGGTAATAGTAGTTGACAAATAGAATCTTTTGCCTAATGACATATCAATCATGGCAGTAAGGTGATTAATTTGAAAAGGATGTGAGGCCTATTTAGCCTCTATGGTTGACACAAAAAATAGAGCTGAGCCTCAACTAGATACCAATGGTGTCAGAATTTCTAGACGTGTTCCCAGATGAGTTGCTAGGTTACCCCTAAAATGTGAACTTGATTTTGAAATTGAGATATATTCAGGAATAAACCCTATATCCATTACTCTATACTGAATGACACTTGAAGAATTGAAAGAGTTGAAGGTGCAGTTATAGGAATTGCTAGATAAAGGTTTTATTAGGATGAGTACTTCACCATGGGGAGCACCAGTGTTATTTGTGAAAAAGAAGGATAGGTCACTTCGATTGTGCATCAACTATAAATAGTTGAAGAAGGTGATAGTTAAAAATAAATACCTATTGCCAAGAATTAACAACCTTTTCAACCAATTAAGAGGTGCTAATGTATTCTCAAAAGTCGATCTAAGGTCAGGGTATGTTAGTTGACAATCAAGGAATCTAATATTCCAAAGACTGCCTTTTGTACTAGATATAGGAATTATAAGTTCCTAATGATACCATTTGGGCTTACTAATGCCCCTATAGCATTCAGAGACCTCATGAATAGCATCTTCAAGCCATATTTAGACCAATTTGTTGTAGTCTTTATTGATGACATTCTAGTATATTCCAAGACCAAGGAGGAGTATGAACAACATTTGAGGATAGTGTTACAAATTTTAAGGGAAAAATAATTATATGCCAGGCTAAGTAAATGTGTTTTGGTTGAATAAAAGTAGCCTTTTTAGGCTACATTACAATAGTAGAAGGTATCAAGGTTAACCCGAGCAAAGTCAGGGCATTGTTAGAGTAGAAGCCTCCTAGGAACATGACTGAAATTAAAAGCTTCCTAAGATTGGCTAGTTATTTTAAAAGATTTGTGAAGGGATTCTCTATGATTGTAGCCCTGATAAGCCGACTGTTATAGAAGGATGTGAAATTTATATGGGATGATAAGTGCCAAGTAAGCTTTGAAAAGTTAAAAGTGATGCTGACTAAAGCTCCTATCGTTACTCAACCTGAGCAAGGAAAAGACTTCATGATTTACAATGATACCTCACATAATGGGTTTAGATGTGTATTGATGCAAAATTAGAAGGTGGTAGCTTACACCTCAAGGCAACTAAAACCACATGAACAAAATTACCCGACCTATGACCTGGAACTAGCTACTATTAGTGCTATATTTACACTAACCACAAAAGTTTGAAATGTATTTTTATATAGAAGGAGTTAAATCTCAGACAGTGAAGAAGGATAAAACTAATAAAGGATTACGATTGTTTGATCGACTACCATCCAAGAAAGGCTAATATAGTAGTTGATGCCTTGAGTTAGAAGTTCACGGCTACTATGAAAGCCATGAATCCAAGGTTGGATACACTAAGGATGATGCAATTTTAGCTAAACTATAAGTAAAAACAAATTTAATACAACAAGTAAAAGTAGTACAAGCCTGAGATGATCATCTCATGCAATTAATGAGTTAGGTTAAAGAGAGAAAGACCATAAAATTTGAGATCAATATAGATGGATGTTTATACTTTTGTGATAGGCTATTTCTACCCAAATCAAGAGAAATTAGGATATAGATCCTAAGAGAAACACATGATATTCCTTATGCCATGCATTTGAGAAGCACAAAAATGTACCTTGATTTGAAACCACATTATTGGTGGCAGGGAATAAAGTGAGATATGGCTGAGTATATAGCTCGATGCCTTACATGTCAGCAAGTAAAGGTTGAACATCAAGTTCCTTCTAGATTACTCCACCCAATAGCGATCCCAAAATAGAAATAAGAGAAGGTCACCATGGATTTTATGATGGGGTTGCCTTTGACCAAGAGTAAGTGTGATGCTATATGGGTAATTATGGACTGATTAACTAAGGCAGCTCATTTTATTCTAGTTAGAATGGTTTACTCTTTAGAAGAGTTGGCATAGTTATACATAAAAGAGATTATGAGGTTACATGAAGTCCTATGTGCTATCATTTCTGATCAAGATCCCCAATTTACTTCCAAATTCTAGAAGAAGTTGTAGGAAGCTTTAGGTACCCACCTCACTTTTAGTACAACTTTCCATCCTCAAACAAATAGACAATTAGAGTAGGTTATATAGGTATTAGAAGATATGCTACGCAATTGTGCCATTGAGTTTAAAGGGAGTTGGGATCAGTACTTTCATTTGGCTAAATTTGCTTATAATAATAGCCATTAAGCTAGCCTAGGCATGGCTCCCTATGAGGCTTTATATGGTAAGAAGTGTAGGACTCTACTTTGTTAGAGTGAAGTAGGTGAAAACAAGCTAACAGGACCTAATTTGGTCAAAGATGTTAAAGAGAAAGGATGTTAAATATGAAGTTGGTGAAAAGGTGTTCCTCAAGGTATTGCCATGGAAGAAGATGCTTCGATTTGGCAAAAAAGAAAGATGAGCTAGGAATTTATCAGTGTAAATGAAATTACAGAATGTGTGTAACTAGTAGCTTATCAGTTGGCACTACCACTAGAATTATGGCAGATTGATAATATGTTCCATGTATCGATGCTAAAATGACACAGATCTCACCTTTCTCATGTAATACCCATAGAAGATATCTAGGTACATCCATATCTGACCTATAAAGAAGAAAAAGTACAATATTAGGTAGAAAAGCCAAAGAGTTAAGAAATAAGTATATACCGCTAGTGAAAGTGCTATAGAGGCACCATAAGATAGAAGAGGCTATGTAAGAAAATAAAGAGTAGATGAAAGCTTAGTATCCTCACTTGTTCTCACTAAGAAAATTTTAAGGATGAAATTTTTAAGAGGGGTAGGATTGTAAATAGTAGTTTTTAAAGCATGAATAGTGTTTCCCGAGCATTCAGGGCATCGTGTGATGACCGAGGGGAAATACTAGTCATAAAACTTTGACGGGCAAAAAAATGATGAAAATGTTATAAATAAAACTTTTAGCAGAACCAATAAATTATTCCATGATAAAATCTAGTGAATAGTAACCTTAGTTGGTATCAAGCTAGGAAAAGCCTGGGATGTGTTTGGATGGACCCAACAATAGCATACCCTTAATGATAAAAATTTTAAATATCTTAATAGTGAAGGAATTAAAATTTTTTGAGGTCGATTGATATTTAATCAAAAATTTCTAATTATGCAAGTGAATATTTTACCTAGTTCCCTTTGGAATTCGGACCTAAGATTTTAGAGGTCATTTAATTAAGACTCTTAGAAATTTTTGGTACTAAAATCATGAATTTTGGAGGCCTCAAACATTAAATTTGAATTTTTGAAGCATAAAACAAAAATGAGGTTAATATGGACCATCAGATCGACATGTGGTGTGATCTAGGCTATCCATATGCATAATATAAATAAGGGCACATATGTGGAAGCTTCACATGTGCCAAACTTGTCATCCACCTCCCTTTCCCCACATAAGCTGATGCCACCTCCATAGAAGCACCCCATAATTTCTTCTTTATTTCTCCCCTATTTTTAATCTAAATTCAATAATTGACATACCAAATCTTGCCTCCACAGTTTTTAGAACTCATTTCTATTGACAAAAATCAAGGACATCACTTAATTAGAGGGATTTGAGCTATTGATGAATAGTGCCAATTTTGAGTGTAGGTGTTTTTTTTTTCAAGTTTTTAAAATTTATTTAGGTTGTATTAGGTGTGTAAATGATATCCATGTGATTAGTTTTAAATTTAGGTATATGTAGTATTTTTTATGATCTTTCAAACCTAAAAACATAATATGTTTGTAGGAAAAGAGAAGGAATCTTTAGAGGAAGGAAGAGATAAGCATTGAGGTATGGATTTAGAGTGCTTTAGAGCTTAAAGTAAGTGAATTTAATGTACTATGGGTTGTATGTTGCTTAATTGATACATATGTGTATGAAATAGTTACATTATGTGCATGTGTATGTGTTTTCATGTAGTAAATTTATAAACATAATATAGTGACTATATTTAGCATGAATACATAAAGAAACCATGAAAAAAGAATATGCATATGTGTAAGGTGAGAGTGGCTAAATGGTATGTCAAAGGGGAATATGTGTGTGTGTAATTGACATGTAAATAGGAAGTAAGTGAGATAGTAATCAAGTAAAAAATATAATTGTGATATGGAACTAATGAAAAATTAGGCATAGGTCCCTCTGTATATAAAGGTTGTGTGGTGTGTGGATGGTTATAAAAGGTATGGTTATGGTGTTTAAGGTATCTAATGTGTATATATACTTAGAGGTTTAGAGTTGTGATGATAGAATAACTAGGAATGAACAAAAGATATATGTATAATGCGGTAACATAATGTGATGCCATGGTAAAATGTGGAAATAATGTGATAACTACCTAACTTAAATCTAAGTAATGTAATATGGAAATGTAATGGTATAAATGGCTTATGGGCATGAAATTAAACAAGAGGTATGCCTAGACAAATAAGTAAAATGGGTAAGTGGGTATTGGACTTTACAATGATGAAAATAGTGGTTAAGTGACATGAAGGAATGTAACTACATAAAGGGTCGTAGTAATGGTAAATTAGGTAACAAAAGCATGAGACTAACTGAAGGAAATGAATAAAATAAATGGTTATCTAGATTAGCTCATAATAGTTAGACTACCTACTGGATAGGTTAATCGATCAACTAGGGAGTTAGCTGCTATTAGTGGCTTTGGTCCTTATGGATCATTACCTATTTATATAATATGGTGGGTGCAAACACTAATGTTTTGAATGTGAACCTTGCACACATTGTGTATTAGGAGGTCTATATGGGCTAATCCCTACTACTCATATTGTCTTGGATATTAGGAGGTCCACACAAACTGATCCCTACTATCTAGATATGTTGAGCCTTAGGATATTAGGAGGTCCCCCAAGATTGATCCTTGTTATCCCTTTTATTAGGATGTCTAGTAGGATTGATCCTTGCCACTCTGGTATTAGGAGGTTCTCATGAACTAATCCCTGTTATCTAGTGAAGATGTGTAGGTGCAGTTATCAAGGTCTAAAATATAGGTCACTGCACAAGTTGGATCCCATTATCTAATGTCTTAAAGTGTAGTCTTTTAAGTATAGGCCTAAGAGACAATAATAGGGCAAATGGATGTAAAATTAACATCAGAGTAATATATCTTAATTGGAATAAGTAGTAGTAGAAAGATAAAAGTCAATTAGCTTGAGATATAATGTATCATAGGAATCAATAAACTAGACTTAATATTATGGGATTGACTTAAGCTCATAACTAGAATTATAAATAAGGTAAATATGCATGACCAAAGAACTTGCATATTGTATGCTGTATGTGTGTATGTTACAATTCATATTACATTAAATTGACCACTAAGTGTATACTCAACGTGTCAGTGTCTCCGATGTATAAGCAGAAGATAGTAGATTGCAGTTTAGCCTCAACTGACAATATAACTAATAATATTCTTCTGGGTATATATTCTATTACTTTTGTATTAGTAGTAGGTAGGGGCGCTCATGTATAAAATGAGTTAGGGCCTAGTCATGTAAAACTATTATACACTAGATCTTGATACTCACTGGTTCGTAAAATATAAAATAGGTTATGCATGATATTTATGACATATATATGTTGCTGAATGAATTGTGATAACTGAGATGACTGTGTGGCTAGATGATTGATACTGTTGGAGGACTAAAAGGGTCTAGGGTGTTAGAAGATGATTGTGATTGGCCACAAAAGTGCCTTTTCGTAGGTTAAAATTTTTTATTTTTCACCTGGGCAGCTGTTATGTTGCTGGAATTCCTATTAAGATAGTTTGTCTAAAAACGTCTAGATAACTTGGGTATTACAGATAAATAGCAAAAGGGGATAAAACAAAGATAAATTGAATTAAAATATGATGAAAAAAGTAGTACGGTTGTTCAGTCCATAATAGTTAAGTAAAGACTAGGCGGGGTAAATATCAAGATGGGTGACCTTTGGGAAGTGACTATTTAGCTTATTATTATTATACAAAATCTTTATTCATTTATGTATACACCAATGTCTTATATTTTCTTTTATTTTGGCATAATTAATTTACTTTATTAAATATATTTACTTAGTTGTATAATTATATTTTTATGTGTTTACTTTTTTAAGGAATTTAGTCTATATCAATTAGCTTTATAATTATTTTCAAATGTCTTTAGTATTCCTATTTTATTTTCTCTTATTTAACTTAATAAAGTTCTAAGTATTTCTTTATTATGTTTAACTATATTTATTTTGGTCCAACTAACTACTTTCATAACAATTATATATTTCTATTTCTATATATAAATATTACCTTTTTTATTATTTACATTACATTATCTTCTTGATCATATAATTAATTTCTTATTCTTAATAATACATTTATACTCCTTTATAGTTAACCTATTACTTTTTTTTGAATATGTATATTTTTGTTCATGCGCTATTGTGTATTTCACATAAATATTTAAGGATTTACTTAGCAAAATATTTAATTTCACATGCCTATTCTAACTTGTTATATATCCAAATATATACTTTAACTTATGGATTGTATAGCTTCAATAACAAAAATTTTCTCCTTATCCTATCATTTGACCTATTACAATAATGTTAACTTTGATTATGTTATTACATCTTCAGGACTACTAACTACTTTTATGTTAACTATATAAATATTTCACCATTTACCCTTTTTTTACCTTGGTGTACTTTGCAGCCTTTCTAAGATTCTCACACATACTACTACATATACATAGTAATAAAATAGTCCATTATTTCAATAGGTACTTTAATATCATTAAGTTATCTCTTGGCTCATGTTACACTTTAGGCATGTTCACTTGAATTTTACCATTTGTTAGGTTAATTAAGTTCTAAATTCAATTATAATAATACTAAATAACCTAACTTATGCAATTACTAATTATTTATTCACCATATCTCTCATTATATGTAACTTTTGGCCTCAATTAGATTTAAGGGTTCAATATTCTTTTCCATGGTTTTATTGCATATATAT
>CANXYI010322888.1:0-10135 GCA_948208565.1 Hura crepitans | reverse complement strand
GTTAAGTCCAGAGCTGAGCACAGAGCTCCTACCCGATTGTATGCCATCAGGGCACGAGAGGAGGCTAATAAGCTAGATGTCATAGTTGGTGTTTGCATCTACTTCTTTTTTTAGGGGTCGATCAAACTGAAATAGCCAAAGACTTAACTTAAACCTCACTCCTCGAGTCTCAAAATATGAGAAGGAAATTAGAGGAATTCTTAGCCATTCCTATTTGATTAGCTTAGAAAGATCGAGTTACGCACCGTAAGGTAGGAGTCGCCGCCCAACCAAAGTTGGGAAATACCTTGTAGGGCCAAAACTAGAGCAATTTGGAACCCTACTCTTATTTATACCTCAATTTAATATGGAATTTCAAATGGAATTTATAATATTATCCTTTTTCTTCAAGTGGGTGTTACAATTAAAATAAATCACGTATTCACTTGAAGAACAATAAAAATATTTACAAAAATAAACAAAATGCTTAGAATTGAAGAATATCATACATAAAGTCGGATGATTGATAATTTTGAGAACTTTGGTTCTCGCATGCTAATTTATAAAAACAGATTTTATTATCGTGACTTTTATTATATAAAAATAGAAACCTATTTTATTAGAAAAAACACCAATTAATTATCTATAAAATGATTTGGTTATTTTTTATGATGTGTAAAAATCATTTTCTACCTATTACAACATTGACGGAATATGTAGGGAAATAATCGAGATGAAAAATAAATTACATGGCAATCACTAAAGATATATTCTAACCCAAAAAAGGAAATGAAAGTTATATGGAATTCACCTAATATAAATTCTAACCATATAAGAATAAAGTTACATTAAAATCGCTTAAAATATAATTTCATCGATGTTTGATAAAAAAGGCAAGAAGGAGGATTAGATCAATCTCATCATATCAAATAACTTACATCATGACAAGATCAGAATATTAGTATTAGGAATAAATAGATAAACAGAATAATCAATACATAAAATGAAAAGAGATAACCAAATAAATACAACAATGATGATGCACAGATCTAATAAGTTATCACACCTAATTGGTTGATGGATAAGAGAAAAATCAAAAAAAGAAGAAGAATCGATTGGCTCACCATGTATAATTGCCTTTAAGGAAAAGATGTCAAAAAGATGAAGATGTGTGGAGAGAAAACCTTTCAAAATTCTAAAAATGGTGTTTGGAAAATGTTTTTTACCCTTTTTGGTGTGCCCTTCCTAAGACCAGAAATCCCCAAAAAAATGCATAGAGTTTGCATTTTATACACAAATTTTGAAGCAAAAAATGGCCATTTTGGCATGAGAAAATGGGCATTTTTTGCCTTTAAAATGGCCATTTTTACTATCCATAGGAAATTTTTCCTAGATTACAAATGCAAAATGGCATCATATGTGGAGCTAAAAATGGCCATTTTATCAAAGCAAAAATGGTTATTTTGGACACTAAAACGGTCATTTTGGACACCAAAATGGTCATTTTTGCTTTGAGCAAAATGGCCATTTTGGAGTTAGACTTCAAAATGGCATTATTTTGCCCTCCAAAATAGTGGAATTAAAAAATTGTGTTCCATAATTATTTTTCAAAAATTTCACTCCATACCATGTGCCAAGCGAAGACTTTTATCCAAAACTTTAAAGAAAATTGAGATATTTGAACTGGATGTTAACATCCTCATTTATTAGGAACTTGGTCCTTTTTTCATCATTGCACAATCCAAACATGGTAGCCCTAGAAACCCAATGTCTATAGTTACCCCCAACTTTAGGGAAGCGACTATAGAGTGTGTGAGGTGACCTAAAGTTTAGAAGGAGTACCTTATAGGGCGACCCTTTTTATAGGTGACCAAATATTGACTTGGGCTATGCTTGGAGGCATTACACTTGATTATTGTTCAGGCAGTTGTAAACATTGCACCTAAAGTTGATGTTTTTTAGGAAGTGCTGGAGACATTGTGACACGCTCTCTATTAGATTCCTAAAGAAACTCGATAACTGGTGCACTTCCACCTAGTCACCCATCTTGAAATTTCCTCGAGACTCCTTCATTTAACTTTTGTAGATTTTCCATTTTTAAGTTCAGATATTATTGAATTAATGAATCTAACCTTGTGGTATGCTCATTTAAGACGAAATAGTTCTATGACACTCATTAATAGGTCATTCTTGTGTTTCTAAAAATTTGGGCAGCACAATAGCTAGCCAGGTGACTTTTGAAAAATTTTCCACCTATAAAAACATTCCTAATAACCATATTCCCAAATCAACCACATCCTCCCAATATCATCAATTCATCACACCAATAGTCAACCAAGGTCATAGGGCCTCAAGCCTAATATCAATAGGCAATAGTCATTACGCAACATGAGAATTAATAGCTCAAAAAATTAATGGCTAGTTTATGTACAATATATTTCTTTTACTTATAAATACATACTACAGTAGCTTCTAAGTGTGCTGGACACATAACCTACATAATTTGCATGAGTGTCGACTATATACATATTACATATAAATTAACCTTTAAGACCTTAGGTTACTATGCTGCATATATATCAAGGTTAAACCACTACACTTGATTACATGTGCATCAAAACATTGGTACGCTAAGTATAACTAAGTGGTGAATTTAAAACATTTAAGATATGCCACATGCAAGCATTAACATGCAAGGAATAATGTGATAGTAAGGGAAATAATGCCATTAAGTCCAAGTTAAATAAATTATATGGTTTCGGTAGTCCGTGTCGTATGTTATATAATTGCCATATTGCCACTATAATTTTTCCTTTATTTACTATTATCTTATTTAGCATAACCCATTTATTTACTTTTATTTAGTCGCATTTAAATTAAATTTAGTTGGCATGACTAGATAGACTACTCTTGAGACACCAGACCAAGAGGGAAATAAGTGGTGGTAGTGGCCCCACATTTTAGGACCTTAGTTTCTACCCAATATAGTGCAGTGGCTCAATCAATGAACTTCAATCGTTATACTGACCTAGTCTAATAGTAAGGTCTTATAACTTCCCAATACTAGATAAATAAAATTACTCTTGATTGACCATAGCCTTACATCAATATATAACATTAATATATATACATCATTATGCAGTGGCCCAACTTGTGGACCTCAGTGGCTGCACCCACCTAGTCTGACAACAGACAATAATATAATCCATATCAATGTGTAGTGGCCCATCTGGAGGACCTCAATAGCTATAGCCACATAGTCTGACAACAAACACATCTAGCAGCTGTAAATCCCTTGTAACACACCCTACCTATTTCTACCTGAAATAGGTAAGGTGTGCTACTTCCTACTAGGGTCACCCATCCTAGGATTTTCCTAGGGCCTTTCATTTAACTTTTACCTACGTTTGACTAAGTTTGACCAAACAATTCCTTTAGTTCAATTTGATCATTTATTTTCTAATTACTGCCTATTCTAGTTCATTAAAACTCCTATTAGGCACTACCAGACATTTTTAGAAAATCGGGCAGCATAACGGCTGCCCTGGTCACTACGCCCAAATTAACTTGCAAAGAGAACACTTTTAATTCAACATCCACCCTTATTCCTCCTTCTAGACCCTCTGGACCTCTAGACTATAGCCAATAACACAATATCATAATCCATTCATCATTGCAGGGTCATAGACCCGTCAGCACACACACATGCAGAACAAACTTTAATTAACATACATAGCCATGCATACATTCAGTTTATAGTTTTTAGTGTATACATATCCCACAACCCATACTATCTATATACATGAGTGCATTCCTATATACATAATTCCAAAAAGGCAAAACAAAAGTACCAAAGGCTCTAATCAACTACACTGGTGGCAATGTTTGATGTCGATCCGAGCTCTGTCTATAGTCTGCATATCAGAACACCAACACACTGAGTATAATACTCAGTGGTGGAATAATTTAAACATATTATGCAAGTTCATACACCCATGCAATTTGTTCTTTTCTGCACACAACAAGTATTCCTAAGACCCTGAGTTCATTTAGTCATTTAAGTCAGCCTACTTATCTAATTCTTTAGTTCATTTATCAACCATTACAGCTCAGTTTATCATTTTATAGGCCCATACTAGACAAACTACACTTAAAAACACTGGACAGCAGGATACGTCCTATGTAGTGGCCCACTTTTAGAGCCTAGGTAATGACACCTACCTCGCTTGATAGCAGGGACCCATCTATAGACCACTCCCAATATTGGACTAGTAGATAGTAGGGACCCGTTCGTAGACCACTCCCAATATCTACGAATCATAGCAATTAGTAGCACAAAGGTGGATAGTAGGGACCCATCCATAGACCACTTCCAATATCCATACATACATCAATAACCATGCATGATACATCATACAATCTCGATGGCTGCACCCACTATAAACAACATAGGGCAGTGGGCCCTAGAAGGATCGACTACCTAGTAGCTGCTTTATTCCCTAGTTAACCAATCAACCCATCTAGTGGGTGTCTAACTGATGGGCCATTAACCATTTTAGACTGTATTTATTACTAATTTATTTGTAGGTTACATTTCTAGACCTAATTCACATAAATAATTATGACTTTGCCATTGTCGCAAAATTCACTATTCATTTGGTTAGTTTCTGCAATTGACACTATTCATTTGGTCATTTTCTCATTTTATGCCTTTCATTACTCATACCATTCGAGTCCTATTTTCAAAGTTTCTTTATATCATTATTCCCACATTAAGTTCACATTATAAAGTATACTAATTTTCCCCAAGTTCTAGTCATATTTTCACATCTAATTAGGTCACATTTTTAGGATATATAACATGCCATTTTTAGGTCACTTTCCTTATGATTTCTACACTTCATGTACACCTCTCTTGCACACTAAATGCTCCAAATCTCTAAACACCCATGCCATGCACATTATAAGACATCATTCGGCCACTTATCGTACACACATATACACATACAATTTTTTCCCAATTTATTCCACAAATCACATTAATTCAATGATTTCATAATTATAATGCCAATTTGCCTAATAAACATACATATACCTAAGATCCCACATTTCCATACAATGGTACATGCATGAATTTCAACATACAAGATAGCCATAATATATTTGAGTTATTGCACATACCTAGGGTGTGTGTACACCCCTTTCTCTACCACTTTGAGCTTGATTTTGGGGGTTTCTCTCACTTGCCTTCTCAAACCTTAAACATAAGCATTCTTGGCTTAGAAAAATTCCCAAAAATTCTTTATAATTCCAAATAAAATTCTAAAACCATAAGAAATCTTAGAATCACCTAAGCTACCTATAACAAAAATAAAAAAATGGGATTTATGGACATTTACCTACTTTGGGCACTATTCACCCAAGTATGAAAACTCTCCAATTTGAGCTCCTTTCTTTAAATTAATGGAGGAATTGATGCATAAGGATGATGGAGGTTCTAATTATATAGTTTTTTCATGGAATTTGGGTGGGATTAGGAAAGAGAAAGCTTAGCAAAAATAGTGGAATGGCTACTAATGGTGTTGGCTTGGTTGTTTTCTTAAGCAAGATGATGTTATGGTCATATATGTGGTGTACACACATGTGTAATATTTTATAGGTATTGGGTTAGACCCATTGGATTGGGCCAAATGGTCCCCAAACCAATTTTTAGCATTTTATGTCACTTTTTGGTTAAAAAATTCACAAAATATTCTATAGGCCTCAAAAAATTCCCATTTTAGTTTTACAATTCTTCAATTAATGGGCCTAAAGTCCATGTAAAATTTTAGGTCAAAATTCCACCATTGACTTTTTGGCACTATTTACAACCAGAATAAAATATTCAAAAAAAATATCAGTTAACCTCAGAAAATTCTAATTCCTCCACCATCATATTCAGTGGAATTTTTAAGGTTCAAGGTATGATATTTTTTAGACCATTAGGGCACATCTCGAGACTTTCCCGGCCTGACCTCATTTTATCTCCGTAAATAGTAGTTCTTAGCCTAAATTGAATTATTGGTTCTGCTAAAATTTTTAATTCATTTGTTTTCCCTATTTTCAAACCCGTCAAAGTTATAACCAATATGTTAGTCATCGGACTCAAAATGACGACTTGCACTACGGCGAACATCACTCAAGCCCACCCAGTACTATTTATAAGACTTTGACTATCAGGCATTACAAGGGTGATACAAGTGTTAAAGGATATGTTGCACAGTTATGCTATTGAGTTTAGAGGTAGCTGGCACTAGTACTTGTCTTTAGCTAAATTTAGATATAATAATAGTTACTAAGCTAGTTAGGCATGGCACTTTATGAGGCACTATATGGCAGAAGGTGCAGAACTCCTTTATGTTAAAGTGAAATGAGTGGAAGCAAGATTATGGGTATTAATCTAATCAGAGATGTAGAAGATAAATTTAAGACTATAAGAGAGTGATTGAAAGCTATGATTGATAGGCAGAAGTCTTACGCTGATTTAGAAAGGAGGGACATTGAATATTAAGTGGGTGAAAAGGTGTTTTTGAAAGTATCACCATGGAAGAAGTTACTTAAGTTTGGTAAAAAGGGGAAGCTAAGTGCCAGATTTATTGGTCTTTATGAAATCAAAGAAAAGGTAGGACTATCGGCATAAAGGCTAGCTTTACGACCTAAGATACAACAGATTCATGATGTATTCCATGTCTCAATGCTTAGATGATACAGATCAAATCCTTCACATGTAATATCACTAGAAGTGATTAAAGTCCAGCCAGATCTAAGCTATAAAGAGGAACTAGTACAATTATTGGCTAGAGAAGTTAAGCAATTAAGAAATAAAGCTATACCACTAGTCAAAGTGTTATAGAAATATCACAACTTTAAAAGGGCTACATGGGAAGTCGAGTAGCAAATGGAAGCTTAGAATCCACATATGTTTACATTAGGTAATTTTCAAGATGAAATTTGATAAGAAGGGAAGAATTGTGACACTCATAAGTCGAGGCTCTATAAATCATACCCCTAAGGCTTAAAAAGGGTGCCCGAAGTGTCGGGTCACCTTCATGAGGCCTGAGAAGGGGAGTAATAGTCATGACACTTTGATTGGCCATAAAATGATGAAAAAAACTTATTTTAAAAATTTAGCAAAATAAATAGATTATTTTGGGCCAAAATCTAGTGGGTCATAGGCTCAGATGGACTTGAGTAGGAGATAACCTGGGACGTGCCTAGACAGACTTGAAAATATCATACCTTAAAGGTAAAAAATTCTACTGAGATCATTAGTGAAGGAATTTTAATTTTTTGAGGTTTGATAATTTTTTAATTTTCTTGATTTTCTAAGAAATTAATTAACTGACTTGTCAAAGGAATTTTGCTGTGAAATTTTAGAAAGGCCTAAATAAACCCAATCGAGAATTTTTAGAATAAACATGATGATTTTTAGAGGCCTGAGTGAATTTTAAAATTTTTCAAAGGTTATAGCTAAAATCGAGCATTTTTAGGGTGCTCAGACGTCACGTGTCGCCACCCGAGCCACCCACTCACATTATAAATGCACATGTAATGGCCACATGGACTCTCATTGCCACCTCACCCCTTCACTCACCTTCCTTCCTCCTTCCTCCCTTCTCCTGACGCTAGCTCCCTATTTTCTCCACTATTCTCCTCTATTTTTTTGCCACCATCCACCACCAATTCTACACTAAATATCACTAAATATATGTAGAAATTTGTCTATAGGGTCTTTAGACTCCATAGCATTTCATGAAAGTTAAGAAATTTCATTAAAGTTCAAGTATACACAAAGAGTGGGCTAAAAATCCAACTTTATGTGCCATGGAAGGAATGATGTTCAACTAAGGAATTAACTATTCTAAAGTGTGGGAGAAGCCTTAAAGTGTGCATAGGTTTGTGAATTTGATTGAATAAAAGCATACCATGTTGATTTAGAATGTGATTTGTCATGAATTTATGTATGGAAGTCATGGTTTAATTAGGATTTGTGTATGAAATAGTGATATAAGCATATTTAAAGTTAATTGTATATGATATTGATGATTAGTATGTTGATTTTGGGAGCAATATACATGTATGGAGATGAACTTAATATGGATGAAAGGTATGTAATATGCCTTGGTATGGAAATGGTGTATATGATATGTGTAGGATGGAAATTGTCATGTATGATCATGAATTCAATATAGTTGAGAGGTAGGTGGATGTGTCTTACCTTGTAAATCATGTGTATGGCATGCATGTATGGTATAATTGATGAAAAATGGCATGTAAGGCATAGATATAGATGTGTGTGTGATTGAAGTGGATGGAAAATATAGGTATGGTAATAAAGTTGTTATGGCCAAGAGGTGTAGGTATACATCATGGCATGTAAGTAATGTGTGTGGTATGCATGTATGGTGTATGTAATAGGAAATAGTATTATTGGCATAGAAATAGATGTGTATATGGTGAGTTTGATGAGACAATGTAAGAATGTGGGTGAACGTGGTATGGGCCAGGCATATGTATGGTGTGTCATAGCATGGCATGCATGATATGTCATGTGTGCATGTTTTTGTATGCTTAAATAATGATATAAGATGTGTATGTGTGATAAGGTACAAAAAATGCACGTGTATAACCATAAACAAGCAATGGCTGTGAGGTATGAATGCCAAGGTAGGTATGGTAAGTATGATATATCATGATGTGTGATATGCATAAATGGCATGACATCTAGGGCTTGTGATGTATGACATGGAATTGGCATGGAATATGTGTAATCATGCATGGAAACATGGCAAGTGTTATGACAAGTTAATGTAAGAAAAAGGGGTTAAGAAATACTGTGGGAAATGGCTGGAAAATTACTTGTAAGGTATGAATAAAAGTGACCTAAAATGTTACCAATAATACCATGAGATGGGACATGAATTGTGGACACTTTATATATTTGATTTTAATGGCAATGTGTCACCATTTTTTTTGCCTTCATGGATTACATAGAATGAGAGTATTTGTGGCTTAAAATGGCATGTTAATGTGGATTGTAATGGCATGGGAAATAGCCTAAGGAAAATGGAAATTGACCTATAACTCTATCCTTAAAAATAAAATGGACCCATAATTGTGTATTAGATGATACTTGTGTAGAAATGACTTATAGTAGGTGTTCGTATCCGTTCTTTTCTAGGGCCAATCAAATTAAACAAACTAAAGACTTAACCTAAATCTCACTCCTCGAGTCCTAAAAGATAAGAAGGAAATTATAGGAATCCTAAGCCGTTCTTATTTGTTTAGGCACCACAGGGTAAGAGTCGCCACCCAACCAGAGTTAGGAAATACCTTGTAAGGACAAAACCAGAGTGGTTCGAAACCTTACTCTTATTTATACCTCAAGTTAATATGAAATTTTGAATTTAAATTTATAATATTATCATTTTTCTCAAATGGGTTTTAACATTAAAAATAAATAACATATTTATGTAAAAGGAATAACAAAATATATTTATAGAAATAAATAAAGTGCTTGAAATTAAAAATATCATACATAAAGTTAGGTGATTGATTATCTTGAGAACTTTTGTTTTCACATGTCAATTTTAGAAAAATAAATTTTACTATTGTGACTTTTATTAAGGAAAAATCAAAACCAATTTTATTAGAAAAACACCAATTAATTAGGTATAAATTGATTTTGATTATTTTTATAATGTGTAAAAATCATTTTCTACTTATTACAATATTCATGGAATATATAGAGAAATAATAAAAATAGATTACATGGCAATTACCTAAAACACATTCTAACAAAATGAAAATAAAATTACATTTGAAATATCCTAAAACATAATCTAAATAAATAAAATGAACAACAATAAAGAGAATAAGTAGGAGAAAATAAAGAGCAAAATAAAAACAATGGAAATGAAAATGAAATAAAAATAAAGGAATGGTAAAGGGCTGCTTTATTGATGTTTAATGAAATGGCAGAAAGAAAGGTCAATCAAGCCCCAATATATCAAACAACTCACATCACAATAAAATTATAATGTTAGTATGTGAAATAAAAGAAAAAGATGAACATAAATAAAATGAAATAAATAATCAAACAAATACAACAACAATA
>CANXYI010322817.1:0-11419 GCA_948208565.1 Hura crepitans | reverse complement strand
GTACTATCAGTTAAGAGTGAAGGAAGTGGACATATATAAGACAACTTTTTAGACTAGATATGGTCATTATGAGTTCCTAGTGATGCCATTCAGGTTGACTAATGCACCAGTAACTTTCATAGACCTAATGAACATGATCTTCAGACCATTTCTAGATCAGTTCATAGTGGTTTTTATAGATGACATTATTATGTATTCCAAGAATAGAGATGATCATGTAGGGCATTTACGAACGGTTCTTCAAATTTTGAGGGATGAGAAACTCTATTCCAAACTCAGTAAGTTGAGTTTTGTTTAGAGGAGGTATCATTTTTGGGACACATATCATCAGTAGAAGGTATAAGAGTTGATCTGAGCAAGATTCAAGCAGTTATAGAGTGGAAACCTCTAAGAAACATGACTGAGATTAGGAGTTTCTTGGGTTTAGTCGGGTATTATAGAAGGTTTGTCAAAGGGTTTTCATTGATTTCAACTCATATGACATGTCTTCTAAGGAAAGATGTGCCGTTCATACGGAATAACAAGTGTCAAGAGAGCTTTGACAAGCTCAAGAGTATGCTAACAGAGGCACCAATTTTGGTACAACTAGAGACTGGGAAAGAGTTTACTATCTTCAATGATGCCTCATTAACTGGGTTGGGTTGTGTTCTCATGCAAGATGCCAAAGTCGTTACCTACATTCATGATAGTTGAAATTGTATGAGAAAAATTATCCGACACATGATTTAGAGCTTGCAGCCATTGTGTTTACTCTAAAGATATGGAGGCACTACCTTTTTATGGGGAAAAGTGCTACATCTACATGGACCATAAGAGTTTAAAGTATTTACCGATGAAGAAGGAGCTTAACTTAAGGTAGAGGAGATGGATGGAGTTAATTAAGCACTATGATTGCCTCATTGACTACCATCCTAGAAAAGCAAATATTATTGCAGATGCCTTGAGTAGGAAACTCATATTCACCTTAAAGGCTATGAGAGTTAGCTTGAAGCTGCAAGATGATAGTGGTCTGTTTAGTTGAGTTGCATGCACAGCTAAGCTTAGTTCAAACAGTCAAGGATTCACAGAAAGATGATTAGAGGCTTTTAAGTATCATGGGTATGATCCAAAGGGGGAAGCCGACAAAATTCATATTTAAGGAAGTCGGGTACTTGTATTATCATGATCGTTTATGTGTGCCAGACACGGAAGAGCTGAGACAATAGATTCTGCACGAAGCATATAGTGTACCTTATATTATGCATCCTGGCAGCATAAAGATGTATTAGACCTGAAGACAACTTATTGGTGGCCAAGTATGAAGAAAGGTATGGTAGATTTTGTGACTAGATGCCTCACTTGTCAGCAAGTGAAGGCTGAGCATTAAGTTCATTCTGGATTGCTTCATCCTATAGCAATACTAGAATGGAAATAGGATAGGGTCAGTATGGATTTCGTGATTGGGTTACCCCTGACAAGGAACCGACATGATACGGTTTGGGTAGTAGTCAATAGATTGACCAAGTCAGCTCACTTCATACCAGTGAGGAAGGATTACTTGATGAAGAAGCTAGTTGAACTATATATTAATGAGATCATGAGGCTACATGGTATGCCCACGTCTATTATATTGGATAGAGATCCTCATTTTACATCGAGATTTCGGAGAAAACTCTAGAATGCTTTGGGGACGAGGCTTAGCTTTAGCACAGCTTTTCATCCTCAGACGGATGGTCAGTTGAAGAGGATTATTCAGGTGCTTGAGGATATTCTCTGAGCATGTGCCATAGAGCTTAAAGGCAGTTGGGATAAGTATATCCCTTTGGCGAAGTTTGCATACAATAACAATTATCAAGCAAGCCTTGGTATGGCACCGTATGAGGCCTTGTATGGGAGGCAATGCTAGACTCTATTGTGTTGAAGCGAGTTGAGTGAGCACAAGCTCATAGGACCAAATTTAGTCAAGGACGCTAAGGAGAAGTTGAAGATTATCAGAGAAAGACTAAAAGCTGCTTTAGATAGACACAAAGTCATATGCAGATATGAAAAGAAGGGATATAGAGTATGAAGTCAGTGATAAAGTGTTTCTTAAGGTATCTCTATGGAATAAGGTGTTAAGGTTTGGTAAGAAAGGGAAGCTAAGTCTGAGGTTCATTAGACCGTACGAGATTATAGAGCATGTGGGTCCATTGGCCTACTAACTAGCTTTGCCTCTAGAGGTATAATAGATACATGATGTGTTTCATGTATCGATATTGAGACGGTATAGGTCAGACCCTTCACATGTGTTGACAACTAGAGAAGTGGAGATATGACTAGATTTATCATATGAGGAAGAACTCGTGGGTATTATAGCTAGAGAAGTCAAGGAATTGCAAAACAAGACTGTGCCATTGGTGAAAGTGCTATAGGTACATCACACATGAAGGAAGTGACATGGGAAAGCGAGGCTCAAACAAGAGTGCAGTATCTGCATATCTTTGATCTAGGTATGTCGAGGATGGCATTTATCTTAAGAGGGGAAGAAATATAACAACTCGAAAATTCCGACTCTTATGAATAGTGCTTCCCAAGATGAATAGTATTTCTCAAAACCTGAGTCGTACTAAGTAGTCTATCAGGTAGTAATAATTATGAGAGAATTTTGGGTGAAGTTTGAAGTCAATCCGAAGTCATTTGGATGGCTAAAAACAATAAACAAGATTTTGCGGTAATGTCTTATGAATAGTACCACAAGCAAAGCTAAACCATAAAATAAATAAAAAGTTGCTTAAAATAATTCAAGAATTATACAACTTGATACTTAAATATTCCGATGAGTCTAATGGCATTGGAATCAGAATTTTTAGATATCGAGAAGTAATTCTTTGGAATTTTTAATTGAGTAATTATGTTGATTTTCTTGGTTCCCTTCATCTTTTGAACCCTAAGATTTTGGTGATCTATAGAACCTTGATTTATCTAATTTTTGGAGTTGTTAATTGTTAAAGCTGGATTCCTGAGAGGGGCAGAAATAAACATGAAAGGAAGGAAAATTAAAATTTTCAAAAAGTATAAATACCAATAATTCTTTTCTTTTTTTTTTCATTTTCTTTTCCTTTCTTCTTTTTCTTTTCTTTTTCTCTTCTTTGGTTGATAATTCTCCATATCCCCTTCTCCTCTCTTGTCTTGTTCAATTGGCACCACCCACCTCTGAAAATTATAGTAGACAAAAAGCTCGTGTCGAGAGCTTTCCCTAGACACCAAAATCACCTGGTTTGGTGGAGCGGTTCGAGAGAAATTGCATAGAGAAATCAAGGTGAATAGTGATAATTTTTCGTTTGGGTAAGAATTTTTGAGTTCTGACATTTTTTCCATGTTCGTTACTTGCCCAAAAGTCGTTTAATGTCCTCATTTTGATTTTTCAAAGCCCGTGTGATTTTATATGATTTTTGCTAAATCTTAACCGTTTGAATTCGTAGGCAAAACATCAATTCGTGATTCCCAAGACAAAGAAAAGGCGTGAGACAGGTTTAGGCATACCACATGACATTATTAAGTACATGTAATCACATTAATATCCTTAAAATGCATGAATATAAGTTTATGTGAAAATTGAGATAATATGTGATATTTTGTTTTTAATGCAACTATTAGGATTTAATGCAATATAAATGGTCAGGATGTTAAATTGTGTAACATATGCTTAGTATGAGTTAATGTATGCCCTGTGTGTGTATATATGGAGGCCGAATGGCTTTGAGAAGATGTATGTGCATGTATGTGTGTTTATGCCATATGTAGGGCATTATATGTACTTACATGGTTTTATGGAATGCTAATGGCATGATGAATGTTGTATGGAGATTTATGTGCATGTGTGCGACTTTAGGGGTAGCCGAATGCCATTTGAACTTGTGTGATGCTAAATCCACATGATAGATGATATGTTTAAAACATAATATCAGCAAACATAATCTTTGATGTAGTGAGACTATAATGTCAATGATGGACAAATGCCTAACCTACATGATATATGCATTGTAATATATATAGGAATGCTATAAATGTTGACTATATGTAACTTATAAGTGTCGGGCTTATATGTGATTTTTGGTAGTTAGGTAGTTTGTGTATGATACGCTAAGTGACTAAATTATGTTATATTGAGAAATTGAGTGCATAGGCATGTTTTATAATTTAAATGCATGCTTATGAAGCACGAAGATATGATATGACTTGTATTTTTGGCCTTGTGATGTGATTAAGCCATGTAACTCCTATAGTGAGTCTTGATAAGTGGTTTTGCCTAAACTGTGGCTATATGCTCGAATTATCTATTCAAGGAACTTGAACAATGCAATTGAGTGAGTAATGATTGACTATACTTATGTATGGCATGAATGTGATGATAATGCGCGTGTTAGTGCGTATGTATGTAGATAAGTCTAAGTTAGCTACATAACTCATTTTCATGTTAATAACACGGATGTGAGTTACATGCCTTGCTACATGCTATTGGCCTATGTGATATAGGTACACAGTGATAAGTATGAACCTATGATGCTTAGGTTAAAATAAGCAATAATTGCTACCTTTGTTTATTATAACTAAAATGGAAGAACATGATCACTTTAATTATGCCTATACCCTTAGACAAACTAGTTTAGATAGATTGGTTGATCAACTAGGATATTAGAAGCTGTTAATGTACCTTTGGGTACGAGGCCCACATGTCACTTTGTTATGCTGATGAGCACTAGCCTTTAGGCATGATACCATGAGCCTTCGAGCAAGATACTATAAGCTTTTGGGTATGATACCATGGGCCTTCAGGCAGGATACCATGAGCCTTTAGGCAGGATACTGTGAGCCTTCAGGCAAGATACTGCGAGCCTTAAGGCATGATACCGTGAACCTTTGGGCATGATACCATGAGCCTTCGTGCAGAGCATAATATCGTGAGCCTTCGAGCAAGATATCGTGAGCCTTCACGCATGATACCGTGAGCCTTTGGGCATAATATCGTGGGACTTCGGGCATGACACCATGAGCCTTCAGGCTTGACACCGTGAGTTACTATCTAGTATTTGATAGTTGTATTGATAGTAGGGGAATAAATTAAACTAATAACTATTAAGGTTAATAAAGAAGTAATGCAGCTTGTCATATAATCTAGTTTTCATGGCATGCAAATAAAGTATGATATGTAGGTTATTATACGGAATGTGTGATGATCATATTCTTAAACCTGTTATTTGATCTATGCTGTATAGGATCATGTATATGGTATATCACGTGATTATTGTTTGTTGTGTAATATATGGTTATTTTGATATTACGACTATTGCTAATGTATATTCAATGCATGATCAAATTATTATAAGTATGCTTGTTAAAGTGATTACACCACTAAGCTTTATGCTTAGCGTATTGCTTGTTTTTGCAATGCGTAGGTTAAAGAAAAATATAGATTAGAGTCAAAGCCTTTACACCATAGAAGACATGAAGAATTGCCCTCTGGGTATATTATTTTGTTTCTTTGTAAACGTATAATGATGTAATAGCATTTATAGTACTCTTGTGATCCAATAGAGGGATTGGGCCTAATATATGTAAATTAGGGTTTTGTAACTCTCAGGGATACATGGTTTTGTAAACCTTTAATACAATGTTTTAAATTACATTGCATGACTTATATGATATCTATTGCTTCTGCATGTGATGAGTGCTATTGAGGGTGCCTGAGGCCCTATTGAGTTTTTATATAATATTTTGATGAGCCTGAGGCTTCGTTGTATGTGATATGTTGTTTTGATGAATTTCGAGGGTCAGGAGGACCCATGTGGTTGAGAAATTATTGTATCATGATTATAGAAGTGTTTTCATAGCAGGTATTATTTGGGAAAGTGTCTCGGTACAGCCATTATATTGCCAAAATTTTGACACGATGACCCCACTAGTTACCTCGTAATACATGCCAAAGTTGGTTTCACATTTTTATAAATTTTAAGTTTAAAATATCTTAAGTAATAAAAAGTTTTAATTGGGTTAGGTTTTTTTATGCAGATTTTGGATACCATTATGTACTTTGCATGTCTACTATTTGGTCTAGTGTATGGAATAAGTGGCGGGTGTCACACAACGGCTACCCTAGTGACATTCTAAAAATTAAAACCTGTTAAAAGCACTTCTATAAATTCGACCACTTCTCCTATCACATTTTATACCCTATTGGTCCTCTATTATCATCAACATGTCAATCACTATAATCAATCCTCACATATAGCCTTTAGCCTAAAATTATCAGTATCAGATTGAAATTAAACCATTTAGATTCACATGTATATACATCACATGGTTAACTTAAATTTATAGACACTAGCAGCTTCTAAGCTTGTTGAACCTATAACCTACAGTATTTACATAAGTGCCTAATAAAGCCTTTAAAGATGTAATATAAGATACCCTTCAGTGCCTTTGCTGCTACACTATACAAAACTTGAGGCTGGGCTACTACTTAGTGTTACCTACGTAGAAAAACACTAGTATGCTGAGTTTGAAACTCAGTGGTGAATTTGATATATTAAAAACATGTCACATGTAGACATACATATGTAATTACATACGATGAATATATAGATGCAATACATGAAAGTCATTTCATAATAATAATATTAATTTAATTGATCAACCTTATAGTTTAAGTATTTACAATCATGCCACTATTATGTTCTTATTCAGTTTATTGATTATTTTAATCGGCATCAGTCCCAACATTTAATTTAGTTTAATAGCCCCAACTAGATAGACTACACTTCAAAATAGTGGACTAAGAGGGAATTTAAAGTGTACAGTGGCCCTATGTTTCGAACTTTGAGCTCCATACAAGCCTTAGTGCAGTGGCCCATCCTGTGGACCCTAACCGCTATACCGGCCTGGTCTGACAGTAGGGGCATGGATCTCTCTAGGACCAAACAAATAAATATATCATTATCTCATTATGGTACATTATCAATAACATAGTGCAGTGGCCCATCTTGTGGACCATGACTGCTGCACTGGCTTGGTATGATAAACAGACAATAATATCAACAACATAATGCAGTGGCCTATCTTATGGACCCCAACTATTGCACTAGCCTAGTTTAATAAGCAGACAAATATAATTATCAAATCATAGTGTAGTGGCTTATCATGTGTATCCCAACTACTGCATCGGCTTGGTTTGATAAATAGATAAATATCTAGCAGCTACTAATCTCTAGTTGATTAGTCAATCAATCCAGTAGGTGTCTAACTAATAGACCATCTAACCTTTATTCATGTCCATTTGTTTGCTGATCATCATTTTGTATTTTTTAAAGTTGAACAATAAATAGATATTAATTATTTTTCATAGTCGAGTTTTAATCAGAGAGTTACAAGTCAATTTATTCCCTATTGGACGGTTTTAGGTCATGTTTTCTAAGCTAGTTTCAGGTCACTTTCTTAGGTAATTCTAAGTCCTATTTAAGTCTATTCCATACCATTAATTTAGGTCCAATTATGTTCAAATCATAGGTCATTTACAAATCAAGTCCCAATTTGTTATTTTTATTAGATAGTTATAGGTCATTATTCATTTTTAGTACACAATTATAGGTCTATGGCTACTATTTCCTAGGCATTTTTCCATGCCATTTTAATCTATTCCAACATGCCATTGTATGCCTAAGATCAGGTATTTCTAGACATTCAAAGTGGTCTCAAAGTGGCCTTAATTTCCTTTAGGATCAAGTACATAAGGTGCTCAAAACTTATGTTTTATTTCATGCCATTATAGGTTCCATTATAGGTCATTTTTACCATTTCCTTTTTAAGCCATTTCCTAGCCACATTGCCAACACACTTTCATTATATTTATTTGTCATACCTTAAGCCACATTCATACTTATGTTGATACCCATTTCATGCCAATGCCATGTCACACATTCCATGCTCACCATGCAATGCTATTCCTACATAGCATCATCATGCCATACTATACTTACCATACATACCTCTCGACCAAAGCTTGTTTATAGCTATACACATGCCTTTTCTCACACTTTTTCACACATACACACCATGTGCCATCATTCAAGCATACACACACATACACACATGACATACCATGTATACCATGCCATGACACATCACTACATGCCTCGACCATGCCATAATCCCACACATACATACATATTTTCATCAAATTCACCACATATACATCTAATTCCATGCCTAACATACCATTTCCTAACACGTACCTCATATATACATGGCATACACCTAACTTACAAGCTAAGGCACCCTATTACCCCTCTCGGCCATTCTTAGTATCACCCATAACCATGCATCTTGTCACCATATACTCATATAAATCATTCATCTCTATAGCATACACATTTTGGTCATTATGTCCCCCACATATATATGACATAACATTACACACCTCTCAGCCATAAGGAGGCCATGACATTCCACTCATTCTTTTTATCATTTTGACATACAAGTCATCTAAATTATATATAGCCAACATCAAAATATACTCTACAATTCCACACTTATTACACACCATAACCACAACTTCTATACACCATTCCCACATAATTCACACGAAAAATAGTCATGAAATGCTTTAAATACATCAAATTCATATACCTATACTTAAATTGGAGTCTTGCCTACAATTTAGCAACTTTAATTTCCTTGTTGAACCTTATTTCTTCCATGGCACATAAACTTGAATTTTTGCTACCCCTTGATATACATTTAACCTTACTTGAATTTTCTTGAATTTGATGGTTATCTATAGCCTCCTAACTCTTCAAAGATTAATTTCTACCTAATTGAATTAATTTTTGGTGGAAATGGAGCCCAATTTGGGAAAAAAATGGTGGCATTTTTGGTAAGGGAGGCATCGGCTAGCTTTGAGGGAGAAGGGAGGAGAAATGGGTGGTGGGTGGTAAAGTGTCACTTGGTGGCCCTCCCTAATCACATGTACCTTATACAGTGGGGTTGGGGTGGGTTGGGTGGTGACACATGTCACCCGAGCACCTTAAAACCTTAATTTTTCTTAGGAACTTCGAGAATTTTAAAAATTCACTCAGACCATAAAAAACTATTGCATTTATTATAAAAATCCTTAATAGGCCTATTTAGGGGTCTACAAAATCTCGAGTCAAAATTCCTTTGGCAGGATAGTTAACTAATTCCTCGATTTATGTAAAAATCTCAAAATTTAGAAAATAGCAAATGACTTTGAAAAATTAAAATTCCTTCCCTAATGACCTCAATGGAATTTTTGACCTTCAAGGTATGGTATTTTCAAGTCCGTCTGGGCACATCCCGGGTCATTCCCACCTAAGTCCATTTGAACATATAGCCCACTAGATTATGGCCTAAAATAATTTATTAGTTCTACTAAAATTTTAAATTAAGTCATTTTCTAGCCCTTTGAAGTTTCATGACTAGTATGCCTCACCTCGGGCCTCGTAAAGGTGACCTAGCACTCCGGGCACACTTTTTGAGCCTCAAAGGTACTATTCATGGAGCCTCGACTTACATGCATCATATAACCTCACTTAATACTCTTGTTGCTCAATCACTTAAAGCAAAGGTATTTTCTAAAGACTACTTTTTTAGAGGTTGAATAGGGGTATGTTCCTAGTTATACATGGCATAGTATCTTAGGTAGAAGGGAAATACACAAATTAGGTATCCGAAGGCAAATTGGTAATGGCAAGTCAATGCGTATATGGCAAAGACATGTAACTCTTAAAAAATTTTGATGTTATGGATAGTACTTTTCGGGATGTGAATAGTATTTTCTAAGGCTATGGGCACTAATTATACTGAATGGAAGTATTAATCATAACATAATTTTGGATGAAATTTGAAGTGAAAATAATGTCATTTAGGTGGTTAAAAATGATAGTTAAATTTGACTGCAGTGTCACGTGAATAATGACCTAGTTTTAGCTAAACTATAAAATATTCAAAAGTTACTCAGAAAATTCTATGATTAATACAACATGATACTTAAAAATTCTAATTAGCCTATAGGCACTGGAATTGGAATTTTTAGAGATCATAAAGTATTTTTCCTTAAGTCGAGTAACCTTAAAAACTATGTTTATAATCAATTTTTTGAGCACATATTTTTAGAGACTTTTGAAGTTTGATTTATAGATAATTATAGGTTTCTCATATGTTAGAAATGAGGCAAAAAAAAAAGGGTATAAAAAGGGGTCAAAATGGGTCAAAGGATGAATAGTTATCCTTTTCCCCATTTTTGAGCAGCCAATGCCCTAAAGAGAGAAGCTACCTTTTTTTTTAGCTTCCCTCTACCATTTTAAGTCTAATTTCTTCCATTCGAGACCCGATTCCATGACTTTACAATCTCTAGATGCTATTTCTACCTTAGGATTCATAAAAAATTAAAGAAAAAGCTCAATTTTAAAGCCTTGATGAATAGTAACACAAAATTTTTTGGGCAAGTTTTTTCGAATCCTGATATTATTTTCCTATTTTCCTCGAGTGTCCAAGAGTCATTATATGTGGTCAGTTTTCATTTTTAATTTCCATGTGATTTTTTATGAATTTTTATGTATGAAATATATTATGGACAGTTGAGAAAATTGACCAATCTCAAGATAAAAGGAAACCAAGGCATAGGTAGATCTCGGGAGTGTATTACGATCCTTTCGGTATGTGTAATGAAGTTAAATTGTGCTTAATTAGTGAATGCCCTAAATATGCATAATCTGTAAAAATGGCTAATTATATGGAAAATGCCTAATTAAAGATATTAATGGATTTAATCATGTCAATTGGTATTTGTGATGATTATTGTTGTAATTGAATTGATAAATACGTGTATAGATGTATACACTATTTGATGGACATAGATAATGTACATTATGTAAACATGTGTGAATGTGAGTATGTCACACCCTGACTCTCGGTCTAGTTTTCATGAGGATATAATTGAAATTTGAAGAAAAAGTGGGAAATAAAATGGACATATGGATCGAGTAGAGTTGATTGGTGTGAACCACGAAGCATAAAATGATCGAAGGGCAAAATGGTAATTTCGTGGAAATGTCAAGAGCAAAATGAAAAATTCACTATTCATAGTTAAAAAGAGGAAAGACACATGGGAGTAATAAGAAAGTGACATGTGACCTAGTAATTATGAGAAAATGTATGAAAAATGGGGTTCGAGAGCAGGCTCTAGTGAATAGTGCCACTCGGCCCGTGAATAGTGTCCCCGACTAATTAGAGCTAACCTAATAAAATTTTTTTATTAATTATAAAATGCATTATGTTGAAATTTGAGAAGCATTTGATGCCATATAAGGGGTTAAAAGTCAAAAATAAAATCTAAATTTATGGTCTATGACATACAATAAATTACTTAGAGCTGAATGAAAAAATT
>CANXYI010322792.1:0-31172 GCA_948208565.1 Hura crepitans | reverse complement strand
TTTATTACACTATAACTGTATATAGAAGGGTTAAGTCAAACCACTTGATTTTTCAGCATTTAGGTAGTCATGATGCATTTTTATATGCCTTTTCTTGACTTGTATAAATGTGATATAGCAATTAGTGAATTGATATTAATTCAATAAGATTAAATCCATAGAGTCCCAATTAGACTAGGACTTTAATACATTATGTATTACCAAGCTGTTTTGGAAACTCAAAGGGTTACACACATAAAAGGAGTTTGCGGAACATTCAATGAGATTGAATTTTGTAATGATAGGAGATATCATTAAAAGATGAATTAAGTAGAAGAAATAAGCAAATAGGCTTGGGGTTAACTTGCAAATGAGAAGTCTAAAAAATCATAGTTTTTGAAAAATCAGGATTTTTGGACTTAGGCCTTGTTGAGTCCAAATTTTAATTATTTCTTACACTTAATTTTTTATGGGATTTTAAAAGGTTTAAAAGGACTTAAATTAGAGTAATTATTAATAAAAAAATAGGTCCTAGGAGTGCTATATAGGATTAATGAAAGTGGGGCTAAAGTAGATTGCACATAAGCCTATTAAAAGGCTTATGTGCATAGGATAGAAAAGGGCCCAATTGGGGGGTCCATTTTAGCCCAACACAAGGCTGATTTTAAGTGTCAAAATCTGACCTAAAAAGGCTTTATTAAAAGTATAAAGAACCCTTATAGCTATAGCCACCGTACACACATTCTCTGTAGTAGAAATTGCCACATAGCATAATTAAAAGCACATAAATTTCTTCTTTCTTCACCTGTTTCAAAATCCAACTAGCACCTAGTTTTTCAAGTTGCTCTCTTCTGATAACTTCTTATTTAGATTACCTTGGAGGTGTTGCAAACTGAGGATTAATGTGCTTTATGACAACTCGGTGAGAAGAGCAAAATAAAAGGAAAGTTACATATTGGAATTGCATAGAGAATTTACGGTAAATTCTTATTTTGTGATTTCCTCTGATATAAATAATTTTGTTTTTCAATTTTTTGATGTTCTAACCTTTGCTGGGGTTCCATGAATGTTTTATTTTTACTACATGTGAGTCTATAAAAATTAACAATTGACAAAAAAACATTAATTCTTGTTCAGCCAGTTTCTCAGAAGGACTTCACTATATATAATGATACATCTCATAATGGTTTGGGTTGTGTTCTTATGTAATATGGCAAGGTTGTTGCCTATGCCTCAAGACAGCTAAGGCCACATGAGAAGAACTACCCTACTCATGATTCAGAGGTTGCAACTATTGTGTTTGCTTTGAATATTTAGAGACATTATCTCTATAAAGAGAAGTGTTATGTTTACACTAACCATAAGAGTTCAAAGTATCTTTTGACACAAAAGGAGCTGAACTTAAGATAGAGGAGATGGATAGATTTGATCAAAGACTATGACTATTTGATTGATTATCATCTTGGAAGGCCCAATATAGTTGTTGATGCACATAGCATCAAGTTCATGATAGCTATGGTAGCCATGAATGTTAGATTACAACTTATGGGTAATAATGTTTTGTTAGCAGAGACGCAAGTAAGCCTAGTTTCTTATAGCAAGTAAAGGATTGACAAAAAGATGGCCAGAGGTTGATAATTGTGATAAGTGTTATCCAAGAGGGAAAGCCCACTGACTATAAAATTATGAGTGATAGTTGCTTGTATTACCATGATATGATATGTGTTCAAAATATGGAAGAGCTAAAGAAATAGATTTTGCAAGAGGCTTATAGTGCTACATATGCTATGCATCTTGGTAGTATGAAGATGTATCAAGATTTAAAGTTATCATATTTATGGCTTGGTATGAAAAAATATGTATCAAAGTATATGACTAGTGCCTTACTTGTCAAAAAATGAAGGTAGAGAATTAGATTTAATTTGGATTACTTAATCCTATAGTAATTTCAGAATGGAAATGGGACAAGGTCACTATAGATTTTATTGTCGGGTTACCTATGATTAGAAGCAGATGTGATTTAGCATGGGTTGTGGTAGACTATTTAACCAAGACTACTCATTTCATAACAATAAGGATAGACTACTCTTTGGAGAAGCTTGTTGAGTTATACATAGATGTGATCATCAGATTGCATGGAGTGCTATCTTAAATTATATTAGATCGGGACCCATGGTTTACGTTGAGGTTTTGGAAAAAGTTTCACAAGGCCTTAGGTACTTAATTGAGTTTTAATATGACATTTCATCCTCAAACTAAAGGATAGTTAGAAAGAATCACTTAGGTAATCTTTTGGTACATGAGGAATTTGATGTCAATTTATGTATGATGTTATGCTCATATTGTAGCATGGTTATCAAGTGCTTGAGGATATGCTGAGGAGTTATGCCAATGAGTTTAAGGGTATCTAAGATTGTTATCTGTTATTAGCAATTATAATAATAGCCATCAAGTGAGCTTGGGTATGACTCCTTATAAAGTGTTGTATAGAAGAAAGTGCAGAACTCCTTTATGCTAGAATAAGCTTAGTGTGACTAAGCTCATGGGACCAGATTTGATCAAGGATGTAGAGGAGAAAGTGAAGATCATTAAAGAGAGGTTGAAAATAACTTATGATAGATATAAGTCATATGCTGATTTAAAGAGAAAAAAACTTTAGTACTAGGTGGTAGACAAAGTGTTTCTTGAGGTTTCACCTTGAAAGAAGGTTCTACATTTTGGCAAGAAGAGTAAGTTGAGTCCTATGTTTATTAGTCCATACAAAGTAACAAAACATGTGGGGCCAGTAGCTTATAGAGTAGCTATGCCTCCTAAACATTAGTAGATTCATGACAACTTCAATGTATCTAAGCTCAAAAGGTACATATCGGATCCTACATATGTGTTATTAGTAAAAGAAGTAGAGATTAGTCAAGATCCATCTTATAAAGAAAAACACATAAGGATCTCAGATAGAGAAGTTAAAGAACTTTGGAAAAGTCAATACCTCTAGTAAAAGTTCTCTAGAGGCACTATGGGATGGAAGAGGCTACATGGGAAATAGAAGATCAAATGGGAGAGCAATATCCTTAATTGTTTGATCTAGGTAATGTTGAGGATGACATTTCTTTTATAAGGGGAAGAAATGTAATGCCCAAAAATTCTCAATTTATGAATAGAGCTTTATCAAGATATGAATAGTGTTCTTGAGACCCAAGATACACTAAATTGATTGAGTGAAAGTATTAATCATAAAATAATTTTGAATAGAGTTTGAAACTAAACTAAATTCATTTAGTTAGTAAAAAATGCAAAGAAAATTTTTACGATAGTGTCATATGAATATTGACTAGTTTTAGCTGAATTGTAAAATAATAAAAAAGTTGCTCAAAAAATTTTGAGATTAATACAACCTAATATTCAAAAATTCTAATCAACCTATTAGCACTAGAATTTGAATTTTTAGAGATAGGGAAGCATTTTTTCTAAAATCAGGTAACCTTAAAAACTATGTTTTTAATCAATTTTTTGTTATTTCTAAGCATAGATTTTTAGAGGCTTTTGAGGCTTGATTTATGGACAATTGTAGGGCTCTCGACTGTTAAAAATGAGGTAAGAAAAATTGAAAAAAGGGGGCTATATAAGGGGCCAAACTGCTGGTCAAAGGAAGAATAGTGCTTTTTCCTTAAAACCAGCAGCTAACACCATTAAAGGAGTAAGGATGAGCCATTTTGTGACTCCTCACCTTAGATTCATGCCATTTTCTTTCATTTGAGCCTTAAATCTACACCTTCATGACCTTTGAATGTCATTTTCACCTCGATTTACACAAAAAATCAAGATAAAAGCTTGATTTTATGCATTGATGAATAGTAACTCCAGATTTATCAGGTAAAATTTTTTGAATTCCAATATTTTTCTATTGTTCCCTAGGTGCCTAAGGTCTTGTGTATGTAGTTAGTTTTTCATTTTACTACCTATATGATTTATTATGAATTTTTATGTATTGAATCTGTAATGGGTAGTTGAGGAAATTGACAAAACTCGAGACAAATAGAAGAGTAAGGTGTAGATGGTCTTTAAGAGTGCATTTTGACTCTTTTCATATATATAATTGAAATAATTTATGAGAAAATAATTATGCCCTAATTAATAAATGCACAATTATGCTTATGGTTGGTAATTAATTATGATTGATGATGGATTTGATGAATATTAAAATTAATTATGATGTTAGATGGATGAAAATGATATACATTTATGTTATGTAAAATGTGGCCATACATTTATATGAATGTAAGTGTGCATTATGCATGGGAAATGTGATGTATGCATATGAATGATATAAAGTGCTTGTGGGGACATGGCATATGAAGATGAATACATGAGAATAACATTTGAAGCCTTAGATGGCATAATGGCTAAAATGGCCATTTGATGATATATGTATATGTGTTGGTTCCCATAAGAATATGTATGCATATGTGTGTCACAAATGTGTGTCATGTATGATATATAACCATGAATGAATGTTAATGTTTATATGGACAAGAGGAAATAAAGTATGATGTGACAAATGGCATTATAGAGGGTTGAGAGGCATGATGGCTAAATGGCCTATGTGTATGTGCATAGGTGTGAAATGGTATAAAATACATGCAAGAGAAGAATTATGTATGTGAATGGTTAATTGATAATATGTATATGAGATAAAGACATGTAATGTGATGATATGGATGTAAAATGCATGAATGATAATATGTTTAATAATGTATTTATGTATATCCAATGATAACATGATATGATTGTGCAAGATTGGTAGCATGTTATTGACCATGAGGAATGAGTTGATATGAGTGATAAAAAGAGAATGTATATGATAGATTACTATAATGGTGTGGCCAAATTACTATAATGGTGTGGCCAAATGGCCTATGGCATGTAAATGGCATTTTATGGTGCGTGTTATGTATGTTTATATGTATGGAAATAAATAATATGGTGAATTATGTTTGATGGTTTGGCTAAGTGTTTTGTATGTGGCTATATTATGTTTAGATCATATTGTGGGTAATGTTAACATAAAAGAAACATAATGCAATAATGCAATCTTTTATCACTTAAATGCCTTATATAGTGTATTTATGATGTGTGATGAGATTTATGTGGCATATCTCTTTATTTTTATGCCTATTGCATGTTCATGATGTATATGACATATATGTAATGAGATAGGAGCCTTATGGCATGTGAAAAAAATAAATTATGTATATGGTGATTATGTTATGGTAAATGAGATGTCATGATAATATGTAATGAGTTTAATATGAAAGAGTGATGATATAATGGGTTTATAAGCATATGTATGTACATTATACTATGGGTTACATGTCATAATAACATAATAAGCTTATAATCATTATATTTCTCAGTTTAGTTATTAGTCGGCTACAATAATTTAATTAAAAGTAATATTAAGCAATATTAATGACGTGAAACTAAAAATAAAATGTTAATAGCCATGCAAGTAGATAGACTAGTCGGATAGGTTGACTTGTCAGCTAGGAGTCATAGTAGCTGCTAAGGTACTTCAATACCTCTGTAGCCTTTAGGTTGCAATGTGTGAACCTTCGAGTTATTTTATTGTCCTAACCTATGGGTCTAATGCATTGATCTTCGGATCAAGTTTTTGGAACTTCAAGTTTGATGCATTTTAATTTTTGACTTTATGTTTTGACATTCAAGTTTGATGTATAATAACTTATGGGTTTATACTTTTTTGACCTTTGGGTTTGATGTGTGCAGGGCTTATGTGGTTTTAAGTGCCTAAGTGGTCCATTGATACTCTGTTATCCATAGTGTATGTGTTTCTTGAGTATAGGTATAATAAATGGACCTTAATGAATAGTGAGCATATTTATATAATGTGTGACATGATTTTGTGATACATGATTTTTATGACGCAGTATGTATATGTTTTATGCCATGTTTATACATTCATGCATGTTATGCCCAATGTTGCATATCATGTGAAAATGTTAATTTTTATATTTCATATATTAATGTATGATGAAAATTGGCATATTTACATAAGTTATATTGATTACACTAGTAAATTATTGCTTAGCACATTGTTTATTTTTGCAATGCGCAAGTAAGGTAATAATTTAAGCAAAAAGCCTCAGATCATCAAGTTTCAAAGAGAGGAAGATTCTTCTGGTATATTTTGTATTTGAATTTCATGATTTATAGATATGTATTGCTCATATGGGAGCAATTTTGGGAATGGTGCCTAAGCTAGATAAAAAAGTTAATTTTTGGATTTTAACAACCTGTAAATTATTTTAATGTTGCTTTTTGATTTGTGATAATTGCATGTTGATATAATTGATGCATGTTTTGAGATGATGCGTTGTTGATAGTTATAGGGTGATCAAAAGGTTCACAAGAGATGTGAATGAATGTGGAAAATGTTAATGAAGTGTTTTTTATGTTGTAAGTTACTATTCACATTTAGGATAGTGTCCCAATACAGCTGTTATACTATTGGATTTTTGACACAAGGATTTCTAAATGTTGAAAGTAACTCATTTTTTAAAAGTTTATGTGAACCATATTTTTATAAGATAAACATTTTGTTAAGAATGATTTAATTATGTTTTGGAAAGGTATAACATGCTATGAGTTTCATAACAAATTTGTATGTGCATTCCTTATTCGTGTTCGGCAACTAGATCGGGCAAGAGGTGCCACACCTAGTTATGGGTATCCCTACTAAAAAGTCTTTCCTAACTCTCTACCATTTCTATTTTGGTATTGCTATGGGATGAAGCAATCAAAAGGGAACTTGGTTTTCAACTTTCACTTATTGGCTAGTGAGACATTTAGTCACATACTCAGCTATATCCTTTTTCATTCCAAGCCACTAGTAGTAAGGCTTCAAGTCATGGTATATTTTCATGCTTTGGGGATGCATGACATATGGGGAATTGTGAGCTTCTTGCAAAATCTATCTTTTAATGTCCTCTTTACCAAGCATGCCAAATTGATCATGATAATACAAGCAGCCATCTTCTTTGAGTTCATACTCAGTAGGCTTCCCTTCTTTGATCAAACCCATTATATGCTTGAGTTGACTATCATCCTTTTGGGTATCATTCACTTGTTGAATCAAATCAAGCCTCACTTACAATTAAGCTCCACCCTTTAGGTACTGCAATTAGACATTCATTGCTTTTAAGGCATATAAGAATTTTTTGCTTAATACATTAACTACCACATTCACTTTACCAAAATGGTAATCAATTAATCAATCATAGTCTTTAGTCAATCCCATCCACCTCCTCTGCCTCAGGTTTAACTCTTTCTAGGTTGGTAAATATTTCAAACTCTTATGATTAGTATACATATAGCATCTCTCATTATACAGATAGTTCCTCTATATTTTCAAATCAATTACAATACCAACCAACTCTAGATCAATAGTTGAATAGTTCTTCTCATGTGGCCTTAGTTGCTTAGATGCATAAGCCATTACTTTGCCATCCTACATCAACATGCACCCAAGTACTTTATATGAGGCATCACTATAGATGACAAAGTCTTCCTCAGATTCTCATTGTGTAAGGATAGGGGCTTCTATCAACATGGCTTTGAATTTGTGAAAACTTTCTTAACACTTATGATCCCACATAAATTTCACATCTTTGCTCAATAAACGTGTCATGGGAGCAGCAATCATTAAGAACGAGCAGCAATCATTAAGAACCCTTTCCTAAATAGACCATAGTACCTAGCTAATCAAAAAAAGCTTCTGATCTCTATCACATTTCTTAGAGGCTTCCATTTTAGTGTTGCCTTAATCTTGATTAGGTCCATCCCATTCCCATCAGCTAAAGTAATGTGTCCTAAGAATGCTACTTCATTTAGCCAAAACTCACACTTGTTTAGTTTAGCATAAAGTTGCTTTTTCTCCCAGGGTTTGTAACACTAGCCTGAGATGATTTTTATGTTCTTCTCTAGCTATAAAATACAATTGAATGTCATCATTGAACATAACCATGAGCTGATCCAAGTATGTTCTAAATATCTAGTTCATTAGGTTTATGAATGCAACTGGTGCATTAGTCAATGTAAATGGAATCACTAGAAACTTATAAAGCCCATACCTAGTACAAAAACCTATTTTAGGCACATCAAATTCCTTTTTTTAGAGCTAATAATACCTAGATCTCAAGTCAATCTTTGATAAAGCACTGGATCCCTTAAGATAATCAAATAAGTAATCAATCATAGGTAGTGTGTATTTGCTCCTAATGGTAACCTTATTGAGCTATCTACCATCTATACATAGCCAAAATGAACCATACTTTTTCTTTACAAACAAGACTGGTGCTTCCTAGGGAGAAACACTAGGTCTAATAAACCTTTTATCTAATATCTCCTACAATTGTATCTTAAGTTCTTTCAATTCTATAGGTGCCATTCTATAAGGGGTTATAGATATTAGTGCTGTACCTGGGTACACCTAATGGCAAACTCAATCTCTCGCTAAAGTGGTAACCTTTGCAATTCATTTGGAAAGACATTTGAAAAATTTGACACCACTGATATATGATTGGCATTGGGTCCTATCTTTTTAGCATTGATTACATGTGACAAATATGCTTGGTAACCCTTCTGGATCATCCTTTTAGTTGTCGTTACAGGGATAACATTAGACAAAAGTCTATTCTTTCACCCATTACTTAATTTGCCCTCTTTTTACTTTCTAGAGAGTGAGTCTATTTTTTATGTGATACACCATGACATGGTGTCTGGATAACTAGTTTATACCCAGTATGATATCAAATTCATTGAAGGGTAGCTTAATAAGATTAGCAAGAAAGGTGTGGCCTAAGACTGCTAAAGGACAATTCTTGTATACTCTATTCACTATCATATGTTGCCCTAAAGTATTATTGACCATAATCTCTCTATCTAAAGGCTCTAATTGTAACCCTTTTATCCTATGCTAATATGGTGTAAACATAAGAATGTGTGGACCCTAAGTCAACTAGTGCCAAAATAGGTGAGTCAAGAAAGTAAAATGTACCAATAATAACATCAAGGGAGTTTATCTCCTCTCAAGCTCTAATGGCGTATTGACATGATATAGCTCGAGCCTCTATCCTCTGACTCGCCTATAGCGAGCTAAAAATCTCAATTTTTATGAATAGTACTTTTTTCTAGGGTGAATAGTATTCTTGAGACTCGAGGTGCATTAAAGCTATTATATGAGAGTATTGGTCATAAAATAATTTTGGACAAAGTTTGAAATCAATTGAAAGTTATTTTATTCGTTTAAAAATGCTAAAAAAGGTTTTACAGCAGTGTCTTGTGAATAATGACTAAGGCAAAGCTAAAGCATAAATTATTTTGAAAGTTGCTTAAAAAATTTTGAAACTCATGCAACTTTATACTCAAAAAGTCCAATGAGTCTAATGGCACTAGAATCAAATTTTTTAGAGGCCAAGAAGTATTAGTTTTGAATATTTGGATGCATAAAAATGACATTTTAATTCGGCTTCTTGCATTTTTTGAGCTTCGATTTTTAAAGCATTTAGGGACATAATTAATTTAATTTTTATTGGTTAAATGAGACTAAAAAAGGGTTAATAATGGGGGAGAAAAAATTAAATAATGTATTAAAAATAAATTTTTTCAATACTATAAATATAGTCAAATTTTCTTTGTTTTTTTGTCAACTATCAAAACATTTCACTCCCTTTTCCTTTCTCTCTTTACCCCAACGGCATTTAAGGGAGAATTTTCTCCATTTCCAAGCCATCAAGCTCCCTTAATTCATCAATTCTCCACACGTCATCAAACATACACCCTCCCTACAATCCCTAGACACATAATTAAGTGGTTTATTGAAGGAAATTGCCAAAAATCGAGTTGGATGAATAGTGTCATTTTTTTTGTCTTAGTAAGAATTTTTGAAAACTAATATTTTCCATTAATCTTGGGTGCCTAAGAGTAAAAAAAGGTGGTCATTTGTAATTTTTATATATTGTACGATTTTATACGAATTTTCTAAAATCAAATTAGTAATGGGCAATTGCCGAAATTGAGCAGGGTTGTAATAAGGGCAAAGTGAAGGTTTAGTCAGGCCTCATATGGTTTTTTAAGCATGCGAGGTATGTGTAATCAACCTCATTATTTCATTTAAGCCATGCTTTAATATATACATAACGTATGAAAATATGTACATATGTATGTAAATACATAATTATTATATGAATGGACAATTAACTTGTAAATTGTGATTATAGGATAATTTAGGTTATGAATTTAAAATGTATGATGGAAGAAATTGTGTTATGAGTGTGTACACATATATGTATGAATGGCCTTGTGTATGTGTATTGTTATGAATAGGTGTAAATTAGTATATAAAGGTACCCAATGATGGATTATGAATTCATAATTATAAGAAGAAATAGATTAACATGTTATTGTATTAAATAAACCTATGAGCGTGTGGATATGATTATGGCTAAATGACCATGTGATTAGTTATAAAGTTTTAGATCTTGAAATGTATACATTTGAGCATGTATGATGACTTATAAAGTTTTATGTATATGAGAAGAATGAAATGTTGTAATAGATATGATAATTATATGTATGAGGTGATTAAGTGGTAAGTATATTCTATATGCCTGAAAAACACGAAATTACGTATTACATGAGTCATAGGGTTAATGTACAATTGTTGACATAAGTAGTAGAAATAAAGAGGAATGGAACGAAAAATATGGATTTGATGCTTGTCATTTAAAAATGGCCAAATGGGTTTAATAATTTAAGCATGATCATAGCTCGGTATAGTCATTATGCTACCAAAATTTTATCATGAGGATTCCTAGTTTTGAATATGCAACTCGATTTTGAAAGGTCTTTGGAAACCCATTTTAGAATGCATTTTCATACTCGTTAAAGAAGTTTTAAATAACATTGAAGTATAAGTTGAGGTTGGATAACATGTTATGTGCACACACCTCAGTTAGGTATAGCAATTGGTCAGTGATTAGATTGGGTAGAGCTCCAGTTTAGGCATTCCTAGTCAATATATGAGTGCTATAGGAGTTAAGTCTATACATATCATAATTTAATGATACCAATTCTCATCAATTATTCTTGTGCCTACAATTAAGATAAGTGCTCCATGAGAAGAAGAAGGATAGGCTTTTATGTCTATAGGATAAGAGTTTGATAAAGTGGTGTGTATGTTCAAGATTGCTACTAGATAAGCATCAATAGCCTAAGGTCCACTAGCCTTTGTACAAGAGATGCTACAGCAGTTGAGAAAGGCTATAGTGACTACTTTACCACCAGCACCTTAGTAGCAGGAAGTTCTCTTGGCTCTCTAAAAGGCTTACCTAGAGAGAGTCAAAAGAATAGGAGATAAAGATTTCAAGGGAAAGGGTCAAGTGGATCCTAAGATAGTTGAGTATTAATTAGACCGTACAGAGAAAATAATGAAGTAGATGCACTATACATAGGTTAGGAAAGTGATTTATGCCACCTCTTTATTTTAAGAAGAAGCTTAGAAATGGTGGAATGATTTGATAGAATATAAGTTAGAAGAGAAGCTGACCCAAGACTTTTTCTTGGATGAGTTTTATAAGAAGTACATACCTGAGGATTATCTAGATGATAGAATGTGACACCCTTATCGAATTTCCAAAGAATTTAGATAACTAGTGCATATCCCATCTGGTAACCCATCCTTAATTTACCCTAGGGTTCAATCATTTAACTCTTACTAAACATTCATTTATTTATTTGTATTTAACCTAGTTTATTAATCCATGTTAAAAATACTTATGTTTAGGGTGAAAGGGGTCTGTAAAATCCCTCAATATGTCATCTTACTTAATATAAAAATTTTGGCAGCACAATGGCTATTTGGGTGGCATCCTAAAAATTTTCCACTTGTATAAGACATTTCTAATAATCATATCTTCTATTCTGTCAACTTTGGACCTTATTAGTCCTCCAAGTATAATTATCACATAGACTTCAGGCCCATATCCCCTCATAATAAAATTCAAGTTATTTAATTGTACAAATAAATCATTCATCTCACAAAAGGCTATTTATACATATTTCAATTTATTTAGATTACAACACCACAATAGCCTCTAAGCATGTTGGACACATAACCTACAACTATTACATGAGTGCTATAATGTATAACCAATTCTATAAACTGGAAGCCCTTATTATTTTTATTGCTACACCGCACGTACCTCAAAGCTTAATTGCTACCCTTGCTTACCTGTTCACCAAAACACTAGTACACTGAGTATAAACTCAGTGGTGAATTTAATTAATTAAAAACATGTCTTATATCTTACACATAAATAATTTCTTCCATTCAAATTACAGAATCCATGCATATTAAAGACAATCAATAATACAACTTTTGTTTGTAGTTAAATATATTATGATACTTTTTCAAGCAAAGGGTGCATATTTTTATAAGTTAAATGGTTTCATTTAAGACACTGTGTTAATTCAATTAAGGAATTTCACTTAATTTGATGTACTTACATTATAAACTCCTACATAATATAGACCACTAAGTATGCAACATTTACTTGAATTTAAGTATAATTTTTTATTCTATAGTTACATAATTCCATTTGATTTAAGTCACTATAATACTTTCTCTAAGTAATTCAAGTAATTATTCAATGGATTAATTGACCTCAAATATAATATTGAAATTATCAAATAGGCCCAACTAGGTAGACTACACTTGAACACACAAAACTAATGAAATAAATAAAACTATGCAGTGACCTGCATTTTAAACTCTAACCATTTCACCGGTTTGTGGTCTACATCGCAAACTAGTGTAGTGGCCCACCTTATGGACTTTGGCCATAGCACTAGCCCATGGTCTGCCTCACTAACTAATGTAGTGGCCCACCATATAAACCTCAACTATTGCACTAGCCCATGGTCTACCCTGCAGGCTAGTGCAGTGGCCTAATTATAGACTAAAACTGCTATACTGGCATAGTCCGATACGTAGACAAAATATGCTAGCAATATGGTGGTCTACCCCATAGACTAGTGTAGTGGCCCACCATATGGACCTCGACCTTTGCATTGGCCTAGTATGATAAATAAATAGTCTAGTAGCCACTAATCCCTAAGTTAACCAATCAACCCGTCTAATAGGTGTCATGCAAATGGGTAATCTATCTCATTTTCATATTTATTCTATTACTAACAATATTTTTTATAATATTTAGGAATATTTAGTAGTAAGTTATAAATTTACTTTAACAGTTAAAATTTGACCTGAATAGTTACGTTTCACTTTTTGTCCTACCAAGTGATTACGAGCTAGTTTTTCTAAGCCAATCTTAAGTTTATTTTATAGGTTTAATTATGTCTAATTTATTACAATTTTATAGCATAATTATGTGCACTTCAATAATCACTTTTAGGTTACATCTAGAATGGCCCCTTTTTATGGGACAGTTATATATCACTTTATGAATTTCTATCAAGATTATAGGCTCGTAGCCAATATTCTTTCTATTAGCATTATAAGCCTACAACCATTTATTGTTAAGCATTTTTATATGCCTCATTTCATGCTAAATAATTAGCCATTATAGGCTCAGGTTCATATCAAATTATAGTTTTAATTTGTTCCTAAAGGAGCCTCACATGTCAAGTAAATTCAATTACAATAAGGGCTTATAATATAGGCACTAATTTGTGCCATTTTGAATCAGACCTTTATTGTACATTTTCCATGTTACTCTTAAGGCATCATCAATACATTTTCCCTTTTCTTGTTCATAACCATTATTCTCTTTTATTTTATCAATTCATTAGCATGTTATGTTACTTTCATAAGCAAGTTATTTTATTACCTTTATAATATACAATGAAAGCTATTTTAAGTACACTATTCTCATACGTTAGTAACAACTTACAATATGAATGTCATATTTATCTTCATGTGCAAAAAAAACTCTCGGCTCATTTAATTTTATTACCCAAGGTATCCATTTCCTATGGGTTGTTATAGTCTTTTGGAATAAATTATTAACCTAGCATGTAACTACAAGCAATTATTTAGAAGTAATATATATATATATACCAACCCATCAATTCACTATATTTCAAGTATACATTGCCTGCAACCACTAGCATACATTGTTTTATTTAATTTTCACCTAAGGCCACCCATTATAATTTATTCCATAATTTCACACACCCACACAACCTCCCCCTTACCTTTCAATTGAAGACACTTATCCTACCTTAAGGCAATATGTAGTATTCCTCAATAATATACTTTATTTCATTACCTATATACCTAAATCACATAAAGCCAAGGCATGCACACATGTCTTAAGTGTTGGTTTATAATATATTTAAGTAAATACATAGGCATGTACTCCAAGCCATGCATCTCCTTCTCTTTAAAGTGTCATAAAGTGATATAAGAATAACTTTAATTCATTTCATAGAATGTGCACAAAGATTTACAAATTAAATCTTTTTCCTTACCCTCACAACTCCATTATAGTTGACTCATCCTATTATTTGTATTTCACGCCAATTCCATGCATTAAACAACCATTTCTTTATAATTAACTCAATCCTAACTCACACACCAATAACTTTCACACCATTTATCACCTTTACACTCACGACACACACCCATAACCACACATACAACATATCATCATAGGAGGAGTTAGTATCAAACGAATAGAATCTATACCAACCCCCGTCAACACCTACAAATTTAAGACTCCCTGTTCATGTGTACAAGTCCTCAACACACCACACGCACGTAATTGATACTTGACTTTAATAGTTCACCCTACAATTAGTTCATTTTGTTAATAGGGAAGGCCAACACATGCTAAAAATTAGCAATTTCACACATACATACCATCCATGCATTATCAACTCAGGCCAACTTATTCCTATCATCCATAATTTAGAAACAAAAGACACAAACACACCACGATAGCAAAATTTGAGCTCACTTCAAGCACATTTAACTCAACTAAGAATTTTAAGCCACTCAATTATAAGCCTTCAATTGAAAAAGAAGAAAGGCATGTGATTAATTATTTAAATTCACATACCCTATAAATTCCAGTAGCCTTTAGCTTATTGGGATCCCACTAACTTCCTCCTCCTTCTCTCAATCTTCACATTAAACCATCCACCACCCCTACTTTGAAATTAGCCTTACAACATGTAAAGTCCCTCAATGAGAATCCTAGAATTAAAACTAAAGTCACAACCACCTAAGCCAATTGAATCTAGAAAAGGAGAGAAGGAAAACTTACTCACTTTGCTAAATTTTCCTTCCTCATGTTAGCTTTGTAGCTTTAGGCCCCTATGAGTTTTCTTTACTCCTTTATGCTATATTGGCCACCTAAAATTCATGGCCCCTTTTATACTCCTATATGGCTTTCTTTAATGAATTTTTGAAGAGAATTAATGGTGAAAATGGACTGAAATCAATCCCTCTTTGCTCGATGGAATGGATAGCTCCTGAAAAAGAAAGAAAGAGGAAAATTAAAGGAAAAATGAGGCACCAAAGTGGAGATGAGGTGTCCCTCTCTCAAGAAATTCGTCCTCATAAGGCCAAGTATCTGTTAAAGTGCAAGGAATGTCTTGAGTTGCATCACACGGCGCCCGAGCACTTCCTAAATCTTGAATTTTTGATAATAGGTCTGCCAACTTTGGGGAATTTCTAAAAAAAACACGGTTATCAAAAAAATGTGATGTTTTTTTTCCTAAAATCCTTATTTTGTCACAATTTCATAGTCATAAAATTTTGAGACAAAATTCCATCGAGAAGTAGGTGAACCAAATTATTGTCATTTTACGACAATTCGATTTGCAGCAGAACTTTGGGAATCTTTATACAACCGCTCAGACCTCTAAAAATTGTTGCATTTGTTTCCAAAATCCTAAAATACCTTTAATTAAAGGCGCATAAAATTTCATGGCCAAATTTCTTTGGGATCTAGGCTAGCACTATTTTAGGGAAATTGCAGTTCTGCCAAAATCATGAAAAAATTCCAAATGACCTCAAAAATTTAAAATTCCTTCTCCGTTGGCTTTATTACAATTTTTAAACTTCAGGGTGTGATATCTTCATGTTTTTTTGAAGTCATCCTAGGTCATTCCTGGCCCGACTCAATCTGATCCTATGGCCTGCTAGCTTACAGCCCGATATAATTTATTAGTTTTGCTAAATTTTTAATTGAGGTAATTTTTATTCTTTTCTGAAGTCCTTGAAGTTTATTGGGCTATGTGCCTTACCTCAGGATTTGTGCAAGTGACTTGGCACACTAGGTGCCCTTTATAGGTCTTAGGGCACTATTCTCGAAGCCTAGGTGCACGGATATTACATGTCTTCCCCTCTTAGGAAATTTCATCCCCAAAATTACTTGATAAAATTTTAGGTGTAACATTAAGCTTCTATTTATTTTTTTGGCTCTTTACGCATTTCTTATGCCTCACCACTGTCATATAGTTTATTTGTTCAAGGGTGAAGCACTTTATCATAAATTGGTATGTTTACATTCTTTAAATAAAGTGCCATTCATTTTGAGTGATAGATAATTTTATTGTAATCCTCATCTTGCCTTTTTCTTTTGTGTTCATATCATATTCTCATTGAAATATCCTCAACCTTGTTTACACATGATATAACGTGCCATTTCATTCACTTTTTTGCATACTTATATTTTGCCCTTTTTCTCACTTCACTCTCTTTTAATATCAAATGAAATAATTTAGAGGAAATTTGATACTTAGGCTTGCCCATTTAAGAAGTTGAACTGTCAGTCATATAAATCATCATTCTTCTTTTTTTTTTTATATTTGCCACCAATAGTGCGGCTTCAACCTAAGAATCTCTCCACATTACTTGAGTATATAGCATAAGCAGTTTCATATGCTTGCTCTCATAACTACTATCTCAGGTCATTTATATAAGATGTTCATAGCTCACAATGATAGTGTAAATTTTTAGCTTTACCTTGCTTAAATTTTATAATCTTCCATTCTTTAGAGTTTAACTATAAATTGTTTTTCCTTCCATGGTACTTTATTATATATCTTATTTTTCTCACAGTTACTAGTCATTCTTGTATTGCCCTATAAGGTGTTTTTATTCCACGTTTCAAATTTTTTGTTCATTTGACCATTTCTTTTAACATTTATTCTTTTTCCTTTTTCTTAATATTTAATCTCTCTTTTTATTTATTTTTATTATTTGACTCTTGTCAAGTCCCTTCATAATCAGGCTGTCAATATGCCATGCTTAATTATGCCATGCATATGCAAAAATGAAAAATGCTATGCCAATATGCAATCCTTGTCAAAATGTAATGCTCGGGCCCAGTAATGAATGCAATCAAAGAAAGAGAAATAGCCTTCACCTACAAGGATCTTGACAGTCATCTAATTAATTTCTCTTATATAGTTCCCTTTTCCCTAAAGTTATCAATATTGATTTTTACACGTTTATCTCTCGTTTGTTATATTCATTTACACCGATTTTATTAAGTATTTTAAGTATCTCTCATTTTACTTTCTATTCCCACCATATTAATATTTTCAATTACACTATAGAGTGCATATATATGTAGCTAGGTTTCCACTTATTAATCTTATTTAATTAAGCATTGTTTCTCTGGGCTATAGGTTAATTCTTTCATGAGCCTGTGAGAACTTATTTTTAGGTTCATACCAACTACTAAAACATCAGTTAGCCCAGATGGCATCAGTAAAATTCATAATGTGGATATTAGGCCCTGAAGGAAATTCTAAGACTGTTAAGGTTTTTACTTCTCTTTTGGTAATACCTCAAGCTTATATTAGTTTAGATATATATGCTAGTACCTTGAACCAATCGCAATATTTACTAGTTCTCAGCTAGGGATATTTAACTTCATATTTTTAAAATTTACTGGCTCGTATTTTACTAGTATAGAGTTTATGAAAGCGCCATCTCAAGTTTAATAGCCTCTTCCCACACCAGTAGAAATAAGACTATTCAGAAGCTTTTTTACTTACAACTGTCATTTTTTACTCCATCTGCAACATCTAACTATTGATTAATCTCAATGTGCCCCCTTTAGTTTCTAGGTAACATCAATTCCAAAAGAGAGTATCCTAATAAGGCTAGCAATTTTATTGTATATAATTCACTAGCTAGCAAGGCATATATATACTCCCTTATGTACAGCCACATTTGAAATAGAATCCTTAATTCACATGTTCAACCTTGTATATTCAGATTCCAATTCTTCATCATGGGTTAGTGTAATACAAGCACAAGAATTTATAGATCTCCAGTTTATTATCACCAATTGACACATCAATTAAATGCGATATGCTAGTAATAACCTCTAGGGCATCTTTTCCTTTATGAACTTTATCAACCCATTACATAATTGAGACATAAGCTTCTAATCCTACCTCAAATCTAGTTAGGAGGCTATTGTTGAATGGGTCTCTTTTAGCCTATTCCCATACCTCATTATGTAATACCTACTGTAACTCTAAAAGCCAATGGAAAATTTTAAGTATTTGATGCCCAAATTGGGTATAGCCTCCCTTATAACCCTTTTTGATAGTGGGGCCTAAGCAAGAATGACTTAGTGTATATTGCTTTTTCTATAGAGAGAATTTATCACTTGCTTGCATTTCTTTCCCCAAAACATAAATGTCTATCACTAACTATGTCAGTCATCTAAATAATTCCCTGGGTTGGGGTAATACTATCAATAATATTTTACTAAGTTATTGTAACTGTGCTCAAGATGATGACTAGCATATAGCAACATTTTACTCATTAGTCCTTTAATTAGCTGTAGGGTATGGCTTATTATTCCCTTTCACTATTTTAGTAGGGTTCACTCTCTTATTTTGATCATTACAGATAAAATAATTACCTATCAGCCTCATTGTAGTGTAGAAGCTTAAGAAAATCAATCCTAGACATAGGCACTCATGTAATATACCTAGCAACAAGTAACCAATGCTCTGATACCACTAAATGTGAGAACCTTACTGGATTCCTGAAGAATTCTAATAACTGGCGCACATCCCATCTGGTCACCTATCCTTAATTCACCCTGGGGTTTAATCATTTAACTCTTATTAAACATTCATTTATTTTTTTGTATTTACCGTAGTTTATTAATCCATCTTAAAAATACTTATATTTAAGGTGAAAGGGGTCTATAAAATCCCTCGATATATCATCTTACATGATTTAAAAATTTCGGTAGCACAATAGCTATCCAGGTAGCATCCTAAAAATTTTCCACCTATATAAGACATATCTAATAATGATATCTTCTATTCTATCAACTTTAGACCTTATTAGTCCTCCAAGTATTATCATCACATAGGCCTTTGGCCCATATCCAACTCACAATAAAATTCAAATCATTTAATTACACAAACAAATCATTCATCTCACAAAGTGCTATTTATACATATTTCAATTTCTTTAGATTACAACTTCACAACAACTTCTAAGCATGCTGGACATGTAATCTATAACTTTTACATGAGTGCCACTATATATAACGAATTCTATAAATTAGAAGCCCTTATTGTTTTTGCTGCTACACCACATGTACCTCAAGGCTTGATTGATACCCTTGCTTACCTGCGCACCAAACCAATGGTATGCAAAGTATAAACGTAGTGGTGAATTTAATTAATTAGAAATATGTCTCATATCTTACACATAAATGATTTCTTCAATTCAAATTATAGAATCCATACATAGTAAAGACAATCAATAATACAACTTTTGTTTGAAGTTAAATATATTATGTTACTTTCTCAAGAAAAGGTTGTATATTTTCCTCAGCTAAATGGTTTCATTTGAGCTACTGTGTTAATTCAATTAAGGAATTTCACTTAATTTTATGTACTCACATTATCAAGTCCTGCATAATATAAGCAACTTAGTATGCAACATTTACTTGAATTTAAGTATAATTTTTATTCTATAGTTTCATAATTTCATTTGATTTAAGTAACTATAATACTCTCACTAAGTAAAATTATTCAATAGATTAATTAACCTTAAAGATAATATTTAAATTATTAATTAGGCTTAACTATGTAGACTACACTTGGATATATAGGACTAATGGGGGAAATAAAACTATGTAGTGATCTGCATTTTGGACCTCGATTACTGCACCGATCTATGGTCTACGTTGCAAACTAGTTTACGGGCCCACTTTATGGACCTTGGCTATAGCACCGGTCTATGATCTGCCTCATAGACTAGTGTAGTAGCCAACCTTATGGGCCTCGACCACTGCACTAAACCATGGTTTGCCTCACAAACTAATGTATTGGCCTAACTTGTGGACCTCAAATGCTGCATTAGCCTATGGTCTACCTTGTAGACTAGTGTAGTGACCTACCTTGCAGACCTTGGCCACTACACCAGCCTATGGTTTGCCAAGCAGCTAAGTGCAGTGGCCTAATTATAGACATATGCCACTACACCGGCATAGTCTAATGCACAAATAAAATATCCTAGCAATATGGTGGTCTACCCCATAGACTAGTGTAGTGGCACACCTTATAGACCCCAATCATTGCATCGGCCTAGTTCGATAAACAAGCAGTCTAACAGCTGTTAATCCCTAAGTTGACCGATCAACCGATCTAATGGGTGTCTAGCTAATGGGCCATCTGTCTCATTTTCATCCTTATTCTATTATTAACCATCTTTTTATGATATTTAGGAATATTTAGTAGTAAGTTATAAATTCATTTTAATAGTCAATTTTTGACTTGAATAGTTACATGTCACTTTTGGTCCTACCAAGTGATTATGACCATGTTTTTCCAAGCCAATCTTAAGTTTACTTTATAGGCTCAATTATGTCTAATTTATTACAATATTATAGTGTAATTATGTGCACTTTAATAGTCACATTTAGGTCACATCCAGCATGGCCCCTTTTTATGGGATAGTTATATGTCATGTTATGAATATATATCAAGATTATAGGCCTATAGCCAATATTATTTCTATAAGCATCATAGGCTTATAGCCATTAAATTTTAAGAATTCTTCTATGCCTCATTTCATACTAAAAAACTAGAATATATTGTTTTATTTAATTTTTACCTAAGGCCACTTTATCACAATTCATTCCATAATTTCACACACTCACACAACCTCCCCCTCTCCTTCCAACCAAAGACACTCAACCTTCCTCTCGGCAATATGTAGTATTCCTTATAAATATACTTCCATTCATTGCCTATATACCTAAATCACATAAAGCCAAGGCATGCACACATGTCTTAAGTGTTGGTTTATCATATGTTTATGTAAATACATAGACATGTACTCCAAGCCCTACGTCTCCTTGTCTTTTATATGTCACAAAGTGACTTAAGAATAAATTTAATTCATTTCATTAAATGTGCACAAATATTCACAAATTAAATCCTTTTCCCTACCCTCACAACTCCATTATAGTTCACTTATCATATTATTTGTATTTCATGCCAATTTCATGCATTAAACACCTATTTCCATATAGTCAACACAATCCTAACTCACACACCAATAACTTCCACATCATGTATCACCTTCATAATAATAGCACCCACCCACAACCACACATGCAACATATCATCATGCGAGTAGTTGGTATCAACCCAATAGAATCCATACCAGCCCCCATCATAACCCACAAATTTAAAACTCCCTGTTTATGTGTACAAGTCCTCAATGTGCCACACATACATAATTGCTACTTTACTTTAATAGTTCACCCTATAATTACTTCATTATAACAATAGGGAGGGCTAACATATGTAGAAAATTCATAATCTCACCCACACATACCATCCATGCATTATTAACTTAAGCCAACTTATTCCTATCATCCACAATTTAGAAATAGAGGACACACGCACACACCATAGTAACAACATTTGAGCTCACTTCAAGCATATTTAACTCAACTAGGAATTTTAAACCACTTAATTACAAGCCTTCCATTAAAGAATAAGAAAGGCATGTGATCAATTATTTAAATTCACATACCTTGTAAATTCCAGCAGCCTTTAGCTTCTTAGGATCCCATAAACTTCCTCCTCCCAATCTTCACGTGAAACCATCCTCCAACCCCATATTGAAATTAGCCTTGCAATATGTAAGGTCCCTTAATGAGAATCCTAAAATGAAGACTAAACTTAAAACCACCTAAGCTAATTGAATCTAGAAAAAGAGAGAAGGAAAACTTACTCACCTTGCTAAGTTTTCTTTCCTTAAATTGGCTTTGTAACTTTAGGTCCCTATGAGTTTTCTTCACTCCCTTATGCTATATTGGCCACCTAAATTCATGGCCCCTTTTGTACTCCTTTATGCCTATCTTTAATGAAATTTTGAGGAGAATTCATGGTTGAAATGGACTAAAATCAGTCTCTTTTTGCTGGGTGGCATAAACAGCTCCTATAAAAGAAAGAAAAAGGAAAATTGAAGGAAAAATGGGCCACCAAAGTGGAGAAGAGGTGTCTCTCTCTTAAGAAATTGGGCCCCACATGGCCAAGTGTTAGTTAAATGCTGGGAGTGTCTCAGGTTGTGTCACATGGCACCTAAACACTTCTTGAATCTCAATTTTTTAGTAATAGGGCTGCCAACTTTAGGGAATTTTTAAAAATCAAATGACCATCAAAAAAATGTGCCGTTTGTTCCTAAAATCTTCATTTTGTCCCAATTTCATGATTGCAAAATTTTGAGATGAAATTCCATTAGAAAGTAGGTGAACCAAATTATTAGTATTTTGCGGCAATTTATTTTATGGTAGAACTTCGAGAATCTTTATATGGTTGCTCAGACCTCCAAAAATTATTGTGTTTGTTTCTAAAATCCTCAAATACCTATGATTAGGGGCATGTCAAATTTTATGGCCAAATTCCTTTAAAAACTAGGCTAGCGCGATTTTAGGGAAATCGTAATTCTGTCAAAATCCTAAAAAAATTCCTAACGACCTCAAAATATTAAATTTCCATCTTTATTGGCTTTATTACAATTTTTAACCTTCAATGTGTGATATTTTCACATCCATCAAAATTTATCCCAAGTCATTCCCAGCCCGACTTGATTTGAGCCCATGGCCTGCTAGCTTATGACTCGAAATAATTTATTGGTTCTACTAAATTTTTAATTGAGGTCATTTTCATAATTTTTAAAGCCCTAGAAGTTATTGGGTAGTTTATCTTACCTTGAGATTCATGCAAGCAACCCCGTATGCTGGGTGCCCTTTTTAGTTCTCAGAGCCTCGGTGCACTGGCGTTACAAAGAAGGTAACAATTCATGGACCTCAGATAGTAATAGAAGTCTATGGGGGAGTATGAAAAGGACTTCTCCGTGCATAGCCACTATGCTAAGGACACTATCACCATAGAGGTTGATAAGTGCAAGCAGTTCAAAAAAAGGGTTACATCTAGAGATCAAGTCTCAAGTAGTTCCCATAAAGATTAATAACATTAATTAGTTACTATCTATATGTCATTTGATAGAGAAGATGTAGAAAGAGAAGTAGGAATACTATCAGAAGAAGAGGGGTACCACAATAATCACAGAAGCAAGTCAGTCTTAAAAGATAACCTAGGGAAATAAAACAATGGTAAGACTAGTCAATAATCATAGGCAGCTAGTACACCTGGTTCCATAGCTAGAGGTGATTAGATTCCTCAGTGTCCAATATGCCACAAGAGACATAAGGTGGGATGTTGGTGGAAAAAGTCAGGGACATGTTTTGAGTATGGTTCACCAGATCATTACTGCAAGGATTGCCCAAAAAGAGCTGAGGACAGACATGGATCTACACAAGTTTTCATTAGAGGATAAAAGGGAGATTGAAGAGATAAGCTAAAGAGAGCTTAGAGGGATAGAGCAGAGTCTAGAGCTAAGCATAGAGCTTTTACTCTACATTATTCTATCAAGGCAAGATAGGAGGCTGACGAGATAAATGTCATAGCTAATACATTCTATCTCTTTAATTCATATGTTTTAGCTTTGATTGTTCTAGGGTTTACACATTTATATGTTTGCATGTCATGAGCACCAGACTAGGGGTTAGAGTTAGAATTTATAGACCTAGAAATTTTAGTTAGCAACCCCTTAGGCCAGTATGTTATTGTAAACTAGGTCTATTGATAATACAAGGACACTAGTTTTTGGTTAATCTCATCCACCTAACATTTAATGAGTTTGATCTAATGCTGGGCATGGATTGGTTGTCTAAGTATTAGATAATAGTAGATTGCAAGTTGAAGAGGTTGATACTTAAAGCTGAAGATGGGGTTAAGATTATAGTAGTAAGTGAAAGGATAGACTTTTTGTCCAATGTTATCTCAGCAATCATAGCTAGATGGATGGTGAGAAAGGGTTGATAGGCCTACCTTGCATATATGATGACATAAGAAAGGAGAGTCTAGATACTAGTAGTATGCTAGTAGTATTTAACTACATAGATGTTTTTCCAAAAGAGTTGCCTAGTTTGCCTCTAGAATGGGAACTTGAGTTTAGTATAGAAGTGTTACTTGGCATTTCTCCATTATCTATATCTCCTTATAGAATGGCTTCAGCAGAATTCAAGGAGTTAAAGATCCAACTTCAAGAGTTATTACATAGGGGTTTTATTAGGCTTAGTGTTTCACTTTAGGGAGCACTTATGTTGTTTGTGAATAAGAAAGATGGTACTCTTCAGCTATATGTAGATTATCCATCACCAAAAATTGATAATCTTTTTTATCAACTTAAGGGTACATGAGTATTCTCTAAGATTCACTTGAGACCTAGTTATTATTAATTGAGAGCAAAAGAGTATGATATGGTCAAGATAACATTCAGAATAAGATATAGCCATTATGAGTTTTTGGTAATGCCATTTGGGCTTACTAATCCTCCAGAAGCTTTTTATGTATTTGATGAACTAAATTTTTAGATAATACATATATCAGTTTGTTGTTGCCTTTATTGATGGCATTTTAGTTTATTCTAAGAGTTGAGAAAAGCATGAATATCACTTGAGAATAGTTTTACAGGTTTTGAGGGAAGAAAAGCTTAAAGTCAAACTTAGCAAGTGTGAGTTTTTGCTCAGTGAGGTGTCTTTTCTAAGGCACATTACTTTTACAGAGTGGATTTAGGTTGATCCTAGTAACATAAAAGCTGCTATGAAATGGAAGTTGTAAAGGAACACCACATAGATAATAAGTTTCCTTGGGTTGGATGGTTACTATAGATGGTTTTTTAAGGATTTTTCTTTGATAGAAACACTTATGACTCATCTATTAAGGAAAGATGTCATGAATGTTTAGGATGACAAATGTCATGAAAGCTTTGATAAGCTTAAAGCAATGTTGACAGAAGCTTCAATTTCAATTCAAATGATTTTAGGGAAAGTCTTTATCATATATAGTGATACTTCACATAATAGGTTATGTTATGTTCAAATGCAAGAAAGCAAGGTGGCTACCTATGCTTCTAGACCATTGAAGCCACATGAGAAGAACTACCCTACTCATGATTTGGAGTTGGTAGTTGTAACATCCCAAAAATCCCGACCCTCGTGAATAGTACTTCTTGGGATCAATAGTGTTTCTCAAAACTCGAGTCGTACTAAGTAGTCTATCTAGGAGTAATAATTATGAGGGAATTTTGGGTGAAGTTTAAAGTCAATCTAAAGTTGTTTGGATGGCTAAAGACAATAAACAAGATTTTGCAGCAATGTCCTATAAATAGTGCCACATGCAAAGCTGAACCGTAAAATAAATAAAAATTTGCTCAAAATAATTCAAGAATTATACAACCTAATACCTAAATATTCCAATGAGCTTATTGGTATTGGAATCAAAATTTTTAGATATCAAGAAGTAATTCTTTTGAATTTTTAATTAAGTAATTATGTTAAATTTCTCGATTCCCTTTGTTTTTCGAACCTAAGATTTTGGTGATCTATAGAACCTTGATTTATCTAATTTTGGAGGTGTTATTGTTTAATTTGGACCCGAATGGGGTAAAAATAAACTTGAAAAGAAGGAAAATTAAATATTCAAAAAAGTATAAATACCAAATAATTATTTTCTTTTTCATTTTCTTTTCCTTTCTTCTTTTTCTTAATTTTTTTTCTCTTCTCTTTGTCGAGAACTCCCTAATCCCTCTCTCCTCTCTTTTCTTCTTCAATTGGCACTATCCACCTCTAAAAATTATATTAGATGGAGAGCTCATGTCATGATCTTTCCATAGACACCAAAATCACCTAGTTTGGTAGAGTGGTTTGGGAGAAATCGTGTAGAGAAATCTAAGGTGAATAGTGACCATTTTTTGTGTGAGTAAGAATTTTTGAGTTCTGACATTTTTTCCATGTTCATTACTTTTCCAAGAGTCATTTAATGTCCTTGTTTTGATTTTTTGGTGCCCGTGTGATTTTATATGATGTTTGCTAAATCTTGACCATTTAAATTCATAGGCGAAACATCAACCTGTGATTCTCAGGACAAAGGAAAGGCGTGAGACAGCTTTACTCATACCATATGATGTTATTAAGTACGTGTAATCACATTAATATGTTTAAAATGCTTGAATATATGTTTATGTGTAAATGGACATAATATGTGATATTTTCTTTTAATGAAATTAATAGGATTGAATGCAATTAATAGGATTGAATGCAATATAAATGGTTGGTGTAACACCCCTTGCCCATTCCTGAAGAAAATGGGCAAAGCGTGCTACTTCCCATGAGGTCACCCATCCTTGGATTTCCCTAGGGGCTTTTCATTTAACTTTTACTTAATCATTCATAATTAAGTTTAGAAATTTTCATTCTACAGCCCTCACAGTCTAAAGTGATTCTGCTAGGCACATAACACTATTATGCTTGATCTCACAGCCAAATATTCATCTAGTATGGTATTATAGCTACAACCTTATTTTATTATCTATTATGAATTCTTATGCTAGCAAATCAAGTATTCTCACACCCATCTATCCTTATTAACATGCATGAGTGCCTCTAGTTACCTATACCATGTTATCTATTTATATAATATCATACCTGGACAGTCATCGGCTGCACTGATGATTATCTGCTGCATATCTTCCCAAATCTACCACCTGCACATCAAAAACCTGATACGCTGAGTATGCAGTCAGTGGTAAATTTAACCAAACATACCATGTTCTAACCATTGCATGCAAGCACACAATAACTTTTAATTATATTCTTTTAATAATTCTCAATCCCTATGTTTTATTAACTTTTTCAGCATAAGCCCTTTCAATTATGCCTTTTTTTAATACCATAACCTAATGTTTTCCATGATGTTCCACTACTAGCTATTGATTCATTAACACTTAATTATTATTCTTACTGACAGTCTTCCATTCTAGCTATCCCTACCATATCTAGTTTTCATTATTGGAATGGCTTAACCTCTTTTCTTTGAAGTGATTTCTTGTCCATTTACTATGTCCTCAGTCTTTCCTCTATTTAGGTAGTCTCATTAAGATTTCTTATGTTTTTTCAACTCTATCCCTTACAAATTACTCTTGGGTCTTAGTACATTCACTCAGAGATATTATTTCCATTTAGGTAATTTATACCTCACTTTTATTCCATTATTATCAGTGAGTCTATTCAAGTTCTTTTATTTATCCTTCATTCCCACAGGTTTGGAAAGAACTCTTAGTCACTAGATAACGGGATCACAATGTGCAGTGGCCCCTATTTTGGGCCTCGGCTACTACACCAACCCCTACAATCCAAAAATTAGACAAGAAGCAAAACTGTATTGTGGCCTGCATTATAGACCTGAGTGTCTGTACATAATCGATGGTGGATACTCAAGGACCTATTAGTAGATGACTCCCTATATCCATAATAATAACCTATAGTTTAAGTGCTCCTCACTGAACCTCAACGGCTACACCCACCATAATCAATACCTGGTAGTAGGCCCTAAAAGGACTGACTACCTAATAGTTGCTCTAGTCCCTAGTTGACTAGTCAACCTATCTAGTGTATGAGGAACTAGAAATCCCTGGATTCCTATTCAATTATCTTCCACAATCATTACATTCATTATCTCATTTAACCAATATAGAATATTTTATTCTCAAGACTTCTTTTGGTTCATGAGTTAGTTAAGCACTATGCAGCATTCTTTACTTTCAATAGATTGTCATGAATTCAATTCTTGTTCTATTCCTATCATTAGTTTTGTAAAATTGTTTGTTAATGACATATCCTATTTATCTTAGCTTTATTCCATGGCTTTTACTCTTTGAAGTTATTTTGTTTCATTACAACTACTTAGTTCTCAATTTTAATAGCTTATCTCCATTGTTGCGGTATTTATAATAGTACACCTTTTTTAGTACCATCAACTAATTTAGCTAATTACTTTATAGAATCCTTATATAAACATTCCTTTATATTTAGGTCTTCCAGCCTATGTCAGGTAAAAACCCCTCTCTGTGACTCAGAGTTCCCTAATATTCAAATATTATTTTCCCTTAAACTTTGTCGACAATTTAGTGTGCATTAAACAATTCTTTTCTTGGACTTTTCATTTATTCAGTCTATTTTTCAATGAGTAGTCAGTTCTTCAATTCCTTTTTTGTTCAACTAGAATTAATGAATGACCTTTGTAGTCTACCAGACATTTAGTCTATTTATTCCCATGCCATAAAGACATAGGTTGTATTTTATTTCTTTCGATCATATTTTTTGGACAATTACAAGTCATTATAAATTTTGGAACAATTACGGGTCATTTTTTTCGTAACCATCACTATTCATTAGTGCATTTTCCTTACCAACTTTTTCAACTATTCCAATCCTCTTTTCACCTCAATCCTCTACCTTCTAATTTATGTTATTTCCTCTAATATTACATTTAGTTACCATAATTATTTATTATTGAAAGCCTAAAATCTTACATCACCTTTCCCACTAAAATTTATATTCTCACCTTTAAATATTTGTTATCTAGCTTATGGCACACCATGTTTCTACCCATCAATCTAGCATTCATCTTTCATACCCTATACCATCCTAATTCCTATCACATGACTACATCCTTTCTTATTTAGTTCATGCCATCTACATGACATACATTTATCATCATACCATGACTATATATCCATACATCATATTACCATTCTACTTCACATGCCAACCCACCATACATGCCTACTCATACCATGGCATACATGACATACACATAGCCATACATGCAACACATACCCACACATCCATTTCACATCCAATTCACATCCATATCATCCTAAATCATCACTTTACACATTCTAACATATATTTTAGATACTCACATGCATAAACAACCATACAACTATCACTTCTATACATGCACCCATATATCCATATCATGTTTTTTCATATCATACATGATAAGTTTTAGTTAAATTCACTTACAGTGGACTCCCTATCATTCTAAAGCTACTCTAGAACCCTTAAACTCCTTTTCCTCTACCTTAAACCACTATTTCCATAATTTCCATACAAGGTTCCAACTTTGAAAATTCTTACAAAATTATACAAAACTCCAAAATGAAATCTCTTTCCATGGATGTTATCTACACCTCACATAGTCTCTAAGAAAAATTATGAAATCATGAAAAGAAGCACTTACACATGAATTTGGCACTATTCATCAAAGTGCTCAAATCTCTATTTTTTGACCTCCTTTTCTCATTTTGTCACTTAGAATTGCTTTAAGGTGGCATGGAGGTTCTATTCCATATAAATTTAGTGAGGTTTTAATGGTGGGGAGGAGAGAGAAATGAGCAACCAAAAATGGTGGCTCCTTATGCCCTTTATGGCATCGGCTTTTGAGGAATGGGAGGAAGATGACTTCTTTTTCCTCCCATCGTCCTTTAGACATGGCCCTTTAAGTGTGTGTGCAAGGTGGATGGTCACGATCACACCACATGGCGATCAAATGGCTCAATTTAATACAATTTTTATTTTTAACTTGGAAATTTCAAAATAATTTCCGTACACCTCCAAAAATTACAATTATAGTCCTAAAAATTCTCAATTATATTCATTAAGGGCCCTGCAAAATTTTAGCCGAATACTCCTTCGGGATCTAAGGTTACTATTCACTCTATGCCATTTTTAACTTTTAAAAAATTCATAAAATATTCACTGGACCTCTAAAATTATTCATTCTAGTTTTAAAAATCCTCGCTTACTATCCCAAATGCCCATGTAAAATTTTAGGTCAAAAGTCAATAGTTGACTTTTTGGCACTATTCACCGCCAGAATAAAAATATTTCAAAAAAATATTAAATGACATCCTCCTTTATCATACTCAATGGAATTTTTAAGGTTTAGGATATGATATTTTTGGGTCCATTGGGGCACTTCCCCGAGCTGTCCCGGCCCGACCTCATTTTATCTCCGAAGACAGTAGTTCTTAACCCGAAATGATTTATTGATTCTGCTAAAATTTTTATTTCATTCATTTTGACCACTTTCAAGCCCATCAAAAAATTTCATGGTCAATATGCTAGTCAACGGAGTCAAAATGATGGCCTGTACCATGGGGAACATCACTCGGGCCCAAAAAAAAGCACTGTTCATGAAACCTTGGCATACGGGCGTTACAATTGGGATGGCAAAAGGTGTAATCTATGTCAAGTATGAGTTAATGCATGCTCTGTATGTGCATTTGTGGAGGTCGAATGGTCTTGAGAAGGTGTATGTGCATATATATGTGTTTATGCTATATGTAAGGCATCATGAGTACATACATGGTTTATGGGATGCTAATGGCATAAGTCATGTTATATGAAGATTCATATGCATGTATGTGTCCTTAAGGGTGGTCGAATGGCACTTGGACTTGTGAAATGCTAAGTGCACATAATATACACTATATGAAACATAATATCGGTAAATGTTATTTTTAGCATAACATGACCATAACGTAAATGAGATGGATAAATGCCTAACCTAAATGATATATGCATTATAATATATATATATATATATATATATACATATATATATATATACATATATATATATATATATGAATGCTTGAATTGTCTATTCGTGAG
>CANXYI010322499.1:0-11204 GCA_948208565.1 Hura crepitans | reverse complement strand
TTTCAGCCCAAAAGTCAACAGTTGACTTTTTGGCACTAATCACGATGCGAATAAAATATTTCGAAAAAATACCAGATGACCTCAGAAAATTCCAATTCCTTTTCCAACATACTAAACAGAATTTTTGAGGTTCAGGGTATGGTATTTTTGAGACTATCTGGGTACATTCCCGGGTCTCCAATTGTCCGGGTCTCAAAATATTTTTATCTCCGGAATTGATAGTTTATGGCCTAAAAGTAATTATTGGTTCTGCTAAAAATTTTAATTCTTTCATTTTGACACTTTTCAGGCCCGTCAAAGTTTTATGAACAATATGCTAGTCATTGGTCTCGAAATGATGACCCGCACCACGTGGAACATCAATCGGGTTCCGAATGCACTGTTCATAAGACGTCGACCGACGGACGTTACATATTTGGATGGTTAAAAATGTTAAAAAAATATTTTACGGCAGTGTCTTGTGAATAATGCCGCAAGTATAGCTAAATTGTAAAATATTTTAAAAATTGCTCAAAATAATCTGAAAATGTTACAACTTTATACTCAAATATTCCAAATAGTCCATTGGCTTTGGAACTAGAATTTTTTGATATTGAAAAGTATTTTTACTTAATTTTTAGGAAAGAAAATATAGTAATTTTACGGGTTTCCTTTGTTTTTTAGGCTCGAAGTTTTAAGGGACTTTAGAGAAAGAATTTGGCTAATTTTAGGGATAGAAATGAGGGAATTTTGGCTTTTCGAAAGGGGATAAAAATTTTACGAAGTTTTAGGAAAAATAATTTTAAAAATTATAAATACCCAATTCCTTCCATTTCCTCTCATTTCCACTCAATTCCCTCTCCATTTCCCTCCCAAAGTTGACACCTTTCCTTTCTCCCTCTCCTTTATTTTTTCTTCCTCCACACACAAACCCACCCTCAAAAATTGGTCCTGATGGATAGAGCTACCCGAATCGAACCCATAGACACCAAGAAGTCGCAATTTGGTGGAGTATCTCAGGAGGAATCTCGATTTCCCTCTTAAGGTGAATAGTGCATATCTAACTATTAGGTAATTTTTTTTCAATTTTGGTATTTTTAATAGGTTCCTTGGGTACCCAAGAGAGTATATATAGGCTCATTTTGATTTTTAGAGTTTTCTATGATTTTATATGATTTTTCTAAAAATTGTACCTATTTGATTCGTAAGCAAAAACTCAAACTGAGCTTCTTGAGGCAAGGAAAAGGCCTAGGATAGTGTCAGGCATCTTGAACGACCTATCTCGATATGTGTAATCACATTAATTTGAATGAAATGGATGAAAGATTATTATAGACATGTTGGCATTAATTAGCATTTAATGTAATAATAGGTAATAAATGAAATTGTTGGCATGAAAAACTTTTATGGATGATGAATATATGATAGTACATGTAATGTGTTGGCCTAGAACATGTTATGCATGTGAAATGCATATTTATGGTGAAATTAAGAAATATATGTATTATGCGAATTTATGCTTTTTAGCATGGTGTAGGTGATTAATTTGCACATGTGTGTGTATCACTAATGCATGTTGATATATGGCATGAATGAGATGCTAATTGTGAGTATATATTGGCTAAATGGTCATTAAATGATGGGATGCTCAAGTATGTAATAATATGACCATTTAATGCTAATATATGATATTAATGCTATATGGTCATGTATGATCGATTTGATGTATATGGATGTGATATTGAGCTTCTAAGCATGATTTATAATTGCAAAGGTGTAAGTATGTGTGCTTTAATAGCCTTAGGGTATGTGGAGGCCGAATTTCATACGTGTGAGCCATATATGTGTATTTGTGACTTACATATAGAAATGACTTGAATAGTATGTTTTGTACTTAAATGCAATTTTGAATGTGCACATGTGATGACTATAGCATATGTGTGTGCTTAGGGATGGCTGAATGCCATCTTGAATGTTGTATGGTTTATTGCCACGTATATAGACATATAATGCATGCATATCACTAAATACCAATATTATGAGTAAAATGACATGTAATGCAGAATGTGAGCATTGTGTATAACTATGATGAATTAGACATTATAATGCATGTTAATGATAAAATTAATGATATAATACATGATTATGATGCTGGATGAGTTTTCTAGCTTTTACACTTAAGCAATATGACCTTTTGGTGTTTTCGAGCTAATGTAAGCCTAATTTGGCTATGCTATGTATTATGTGACACATGCTACTTGGCATGAGTGTTTAGGCCTCACTGATACATAAAATGGCCAATCTGATTAGTTTATGCAAGTTGAGACATAAACAATGTTATATGTTAATAATGAATAAAATGAGATAATTACCAATTTTAATGATGACTATACAGTTAGACAACCTAGTTTGGATAGGTTGATTGGTTAACTATGATTTAGCATCTGTAATATTTACCTTCAAGTATGAGACCTACAGGTCAATGTTTTAGTGTCAATAGGCATAAGGCTTGCGAGCCGATGTTTATTACCTTCGGGTGTGAGGCCTACGGGCCAATGTGTTTCATATCTACAGATACTAGTGCCTTCGGGTGTAAGGCCTTCGGGCCAACGATATCTGTTATCTAGCCTTGGATAGTTGTCTCTTTAGTATGGGCATGGGTTAAACACATTATAATAATAATTATGATTCCAGCATAAGTTAAGCATAAAATAATATTAATTGTGGTTTAAGTGATGAGTTATGTGTGACATTGGTAATTTTGACATAATAATGGATTAAACCTATTAATAGGATACATGTGGTATAATATGGAGTTTAATGCTTATATAATTGATGTGTTGATGTATATAGGGTTATAAAACCCTAACACATGATATTAGTGCTTATGTATGGTTATGGTTCAAAATGTATGTTATCATACTTGCTACAAGGTGTATTTGAGTATTTGTATGTTTTGGATGATATATGAACACATTATGATTATAATTTCTTTTAAGTATTATGAGAACGATTATGTTGTGAATATGGGCATGTTATAGCTTTGAGCTTTCAAAGGCAAGTATATGCATAAAAAATGCATAATTTTGAGATATTCATATTGTGTGCATATGTATGAATTTTAAATGGTTCACTTGACATATATTACAATAATACATGCTTAAACTATTATTTTCAAGTTAAAGTAATTACATCACTAAGCGAAAGCTTAGCACATTGCCTATTTGCGATGCATAGGCAATGGAGCAGCAGATTAGAGTCAAAGCTTCTACCTCACAAGAGAACCTGAAGGCTGCCCTGCTTGGGTACTTTTGGTTTCTTTTTGTAAAATGATGTTGATATAAATATTTTTAGTGTTGCTCTTGTGATTTAGAGGGATTAGGCCTAATCTATAAACTATGGGTCGATTTTGTAACTAAAACTATATTATTGTAAAAGCTTTATTTGTCTCGCATGGATTGTGTGATAACTGTGATGTTACATATGAGAATGCTGTCTAATGTTGAGCTTGAGGCTCTGTGTTTTTCTGATGAGTTTGGAGGGTCAGGAGGACCCATTTGGAGTTGAGATGTGTTGTATGTCTTCATAGAAGTGTTGTTAATAGGTTTACTATTTGGAAAAATATCGTGGTATAGCTGTTATGCTGCTAGATTTAGTATCCCGATATAGCTATTATATTGCCAAATTTTTGACATGATAGTCCCATTAGTTAGCTCGTAAAGCATGCCAAATGGCTTTTAATGTTTTTCATAATACCATAAGTTAAGAAATTATTTATTTAATAAAATTTTTAATTTATTATGGTTTTTAATGGCTAGCTGAAATCGGATATCGATATGCGTGCATGCTCCCTATTCGGGTTCAGTGTGCAGATCGAGTAAAGGGCGTCACACCAATTATATCATGCAATTATTCATTTAATTTCAATATTATGACATGCTATTAATAGTAAGCATACAATATAGTTCATAAGCAAATAAGCATTTTTGATATGCATGCATATCAAGAAATATGCATATCCCATATTATATTCACATATATAGCACAACTATCATCAACACAAATAGAATGAGCCATAAGCTTAACATGTGCATATATCTCTTTATAATAAGCACATACATATTTAAGCAATTATAGAAGGCTTAACAGCATACATTACATGTTATAGCCTCGTAGTCATGTATTAATCAAATTTTTAGATTCATAAACATCTTTATACCACATCATCATTTTAAAGTCTTTATATTGTTTAACAAATGCCTGTATCAAAGAGACAACTATCCAAGGCTAGATAACGGATATCATTGGCTCAAAGGCACTCGCACCCATTGGTATATAGACATAGGTCCATAGGCACTCGTATTCGAAGATACATAGAAACATTAGCCCTAGGCACTCATGACTGTTAGCACGTAGAAGCACAGGCTCATAGGCACTCATGCTTTTTAACACGTAGATTAGTGACCCTATAGGTTTTATACCCGAAGGTAAGCTAGCAGTTGCTAAAAATCCTAGTTGATCAGTCAACCTATCCAAACTAGGTTGTCTAACTATATAGAAATCATTAAACTTGTTATATTATGTCATTTAAGCCATTTATACAATTTACACCATTTTCACCATATTTTCTCATAATTCATCTCATTGGCCATTTTGCACATTAGCAAGGCCTAAAAACATATGCCTAAATCATAAATCACATAATCATATTATGTAGCCAACTTAGACTTACATAACACTTATTACCACCAAAAGGTCACATTACCTGGGTGTAATAGCGCAAAACATCAACTTATAACATCACATGCATTTTCATGCCTAAAACTCATGCATCATTTGGCCCTCACAAGCATAAGGCCTTCAATGCATATGCAAACCTCTTTAATAGCTTTATTAACACATAATAATATCATAAGACACATCCATGCATCTATATCTCATTAATACCTCAATATGCCATTTAAAGCATTACCAAGCCTTATATGGCCATAACATATATCATACACGCATATTGAGCACATTTATTCGGCATCATTATCATGCATTGATGCCTTATAATGCCTAATGTCTCAAACATTCATATAAAAGTCACATCTCGCATCAACATGTCATTTTACACGTAATATTGGCATTTATAAATATAAGACACATAAAGCCTTATTACATGGCAAAAACACATATGCAAGTCATGGTGACATTTGGCCATACCCACATGCACACACTCATGCATTTAAACTTGTTAAACCACACATAATTGCATTTATGACAATTTCTCCATACATTACTCATACATTCACTTTATGCCACAAATGTATCTAAAACATGTCATTTTCACATATGAAGCATTCAACCATTACTATAAGCATACATATGTTCATTTCATCACATGTAAGTATACACAATGGCATTTACACTATTTTCCCCCATACATTACATAAACATTCATTTTAGGCAAAACTAACATATAATTCATGTACTTAGTCTAAATGATGCATTCGGCCTCTACAAGCCCCTCATACATTATCCATAATACACATTTATAACATCCAACATTGCCATTCATTAATATTTAATTCACTCATGTATTTAACCTCTAATAGCCTTAAATTCACATATTGATTTTCCATGCATTATCATTCATTTTAAAGTGATTACACATACCAAAAATAGTCATCAGGTACACCCGTAGCAATCTTAGGCCTTTTTCTTACCTAGAGAAGTTTGGTTCGAATTCTCACCTACGAATTCAAATAGGTTCGATTTAAAAAAATCACAAAAAATCATATATAGCTTTGAAAAATAAAATGAACATACACACACACACTCTTAGGCACCCACACGGTCTAGGAAAAATGTCAAAACAGAAAGAAAATTACCCGATAGTGACTTGGTGACTATTCACCTCGGGAAGGAAATCTCGATTCCTCCCGAGATTTTCCACAAATGAGGTGATCTTGGTGTTATAGTTCTGTCTCAAAATGCTCTACCTCTCGAAAACCATTTTTTGGATTAGGTGTGGAGGAGAAAGAAGAAAAAAAAGAAGAAAAAGGAGAGAGAGAGTGGTCGGCTTTTTGAGGGAAAGGGAGAGGGAAATAGAAGGAAAATGAAAGAAATAGGGAAGGAAAGGGAAATTTTAGATATTTATAGTTTTTGAAAAATTATTTTCATTTTGTTTCCATAATTTTTTTCTCCCCTCTAGAATGATCAAAATTCCTCAAAATGGATTTCAAAAATTAGGTAAGTACGAATCCCGTAGACATCTAAAAGAATCGGGCTCGAAAGATAAAGAAAAGTAAAAAAATTAGTATTTTTCCTTAGCCAAAAACTTGGTAAAAATACTTCCTGATATCTAAAAATTTTGATTCCAAAGCTATTGGTCTATTCAGAATATTTAAGTATCAGGTTGGAATATTTTCAGATTATTTTGAGCAACTTTTGAATTATTTTATGATTTAGCTCTGTCTATGATACTATTCATGGGACACTATCGTAAAATCTTCTTTAGCATTTTTAACCATCCAAATGACTTTGGATTGGCTTCAAACTTTGTCCAAAATTTTCTCATAATTAATACTCCCTTTTAGTACACTTAGTGCAACTCGAATTTTGGGAAGCACTATTCACCTCGAAAAGTACTATTTATGAGAGTTGGGATTTTCGGGTCGTTACATTATACAACCATGGTTAATATGTAAAATGTCATGAGACATACTTACCTAATTACATGTAAAGGCATTTTTACTCATTTAAGTACATATAACCAACATAATGCACATATTAAGTATTTTACATTCCTGATGCCTTCTTTTGCTTCCATTCATTCATAATTATGCCAATTAAGTAAATTAACCACAATTTATGCTCATTTAACCTTAATTACTCAAATTAGCTAATTATACCATATTATGCTCTAATTATGCCTTAAATAGCACATATAACACATCCTTCACATTCACTCAATTCCAATCCCTTCCAATCATTTAAAACTTATTAGTCTAGTTATTACATGTCATACAACACAATAAATGCATGACATAAATAACATTTCACACATTTAGGCATGTAATGAATACTAAGCATAATATGGAAATTTAGGAAATTTAATTGAATTCACCCATTTTATTTCAATTACACATACCAAAATGGTCGAGAGGAAACCCCTAGACTTATCCACACCTTTGCCTTACCCTTATTGCGGTTCGAAAAACCATGACATAAACCAAATAAAACTTTGAAAAATTGTAATAAATCAACCATAGCTCTAAAAATAAATCTAAGACCATATATCATCTCTTAGGCACCCCTAATATCTAGGAAAAGTAGTGGAAGTTAGAAATTCTTACTCAAAAAAAGTAAGTTACTATTCACTTGATAGCAAAACTAACTAATCGAAGCACCCTTTTCCGAAATTTCCACTTTCTATGAGTGTTTTAGGGCATAAAGGCTACTTGGTTTCAATTTGGTGGGGAGATTTGATTAAATGGGAGAAAGAAGAAATGAAAATGGTGGAGAAGAGGGAGCTTATGCCGTCAGTTGGTGGAGAAGGAGAGAGGGGAACGGTGTTTTTAAAATGTTGACCATTTTAACTCTTTGTTGACTATTTATACCCCTCACCATTATATGTATTTTTACTTCATTTTCTCCCATTTTTCCTTCTCTTCCTGAGCTTAATTAATAGCCATCTTTATTGTATAAATTCACTTTAATTATTCCCACATGCCTCTAAAAATCGAAGCTTAAAAAATGAAGAAAATCGATTAAATATACTATTTTCATGTTACTCAATTTTAGAAAAATTGCTTCCCAATGTCCAAAAATTTCAATTTTAGTGCCACTAGACTTGTTAAAATTTTTGAGTATCAAGTTGTATAAGTTTTATACTTTTTTAAGCAACTTTGAAATTAATTTATGATTCATCTTTGTCTTAGTCAGTATTTCCAAGACATCGCCGTAAAAATTTTCTTAGCTTTTTTAACCACTCTAATAACCTTTGATTCATCTCAAACTTTGCATAAAATTATTTTATGATTAATACTTTCATTTGGTAGCTTTAGTGCATCCAAGGTCTCGAGAGCACAATTTATCTCAATAAAGTACTATTCATAAATGTTGGGATTTTCGAGGCATTACACATGATGTACCTAATCTCCAAGCTATATATGCCCCTTGGTAGGAGTAAAAGTAATGGAGCTAAAGTACATCAATCATTACTTAAGATAATATGGTGATCTTAAGCCAATGGATAATCTACATTACTACTATACAGCAGTTTATTTAATTGACATAAATTTATTATCTATGTGAATATCTCCTAGTAGGTCTCCAATGCACTTGTTCTTCTAACAAGCATCCACATGTTAACTTTGATCATCTCAATGATCATAGATTATGAGAACTACTGCTTGAACTCTTTAGGAAGTATAACATGTGCTAGTTTATCCATATTTAATAATGTCCCATCTTGTTAAATACTATAACTAGGGATGGTTTAGGTAATAACACATTTGCATACAATAAACATCTCATTCATGAACTCTTCATGATTGTTTCTTTACTGTGTTTATATACCAGGGACTTCATTAATTCATTTAAGTTATAAGCATATAGATTTAATTAAACATTAGCAGAAAGTAATGAAGAATGCCTTTATGTATTCATAAAATGAATATTATGCATATATATGGAAAGTTTCCCTTTTACAATTAAGCTTTAGGGTATACACTAACAATCTCCCATTTGCATTAGAGCTAGTCACCCTTATATCTAAATCCCATAAACTGTACAAGATGATCGAGCTTGTTCTAGGATAATGCCTTAGTGAGAGGATTACCACATTATCATCTATAGGAACTCTTTCTATCTTCGCATTATTCCACACTATCATCTCTCTGATGAGATTGTAGTGCCTGAGTACATGCTTAAACCATTGATGAGACCAAGGTTTCTTTGCCTGAGTTATAGCTCCATTGTTGTCATAATAAATTAGTATTGGATCAACAATGCTTGAGACAACTCCTAATTCATTAATAAACTTTCTAATCCAATATGCTTCTTTTGTTGCCTCAGAAGCTATTATGTATTCTACCTTCGTGGTTGAGTCCATAGTCATGTCTTTCTTAGAACTTTACTAGCTAATTGTGCCTCCATTCATCAGGAATGCAAATTTGATTGTGATTTATAGCTATCCTTATTTGATTGGAAGCTAGCATTAGTATACCTGCTTACCTACAAATTTACGTCTCCATAGACTAAAAACATGTCTTTAGTTCTTTTTAAGTACTTAAGAATGTTCTTAACTACTATCTAATGTTCATCTTCATGATTTGATTGGAACCTGCTTGTGACATTCAAAGTATGGGAAACATTTGGATGTTAACATATCATAGCATACATGATAGATCTTATTGCATATGTATATGGGATCTTACTCATGCTTTCTCTCTCCTCTTGTGTCTTGGGACACATAAACTTAAAAAGGTGTTTCCCATGAATCATAGGAATGAAACCTTTCTTAGAGACATCCATACTAAATCTCTTTGTATTTTATTTATGTATGTAGATTGTGAAAGACCTGTCAATCTTTTGGATCTATCTTTGTAAAGCCTTATCCAAGAATATAAGATGCTTCTCTAAGGTTTTTCATGGAGAATAATTTAGATAACCAAATTTTTACCCCTTGAATGGTTAGGATGTCATTTCCCATGATTAATATGTCATTTACTTATAGAACAAGGAATACAACTATGCTCCCACTAACCTTCTTATATACTTAAGATTTATCCTCATTCTGTGAGAAACCAAACTCTTTGATGGCCTCATTATACTAGATGTTACAACTCCTTAGTGTTTGCTTCAATCCATAGATGGAATCTTATATACATTTTCATTATCATTAGATATGAAACCTTCAAGTTTTGTCATATACACGTCCTCAGTCTAATTGCCATTGAGGAAAGCCATCTTTACATCCATTTGCCATATCTCGTAGCCATAGTGAGTGGTGATAGCTAAAAAGATTCTGATGGATTTAAGCATCACTACTAGAGAAAAAGTCTTATCATAGCCAATTTCTTGACATTAATGATAGCCTTTTGCTACTAGTCGGGCTCTATGAGTAACTATGTTACCTTCTATGTCAGCCTTCTTTCTGAAGACCCATTTGCACCCTATAGGTTTTACCCCTTTAAGTGGTTGAGTCAAAGTCCATACTTTGTTCTCATACATGGTGTCCATTTTGGACTCCATATCCTTAAGCAACAAATCACATTATGGACTCTTTAGAATATCATAGCTAGTAGGTTCTTTGTCCTCTACTATTGTAACATTCTAATTCTCATTAATCAGAAAGCCATACCTCTCTAGGTACAGTTCTTAATCTAGTAGAATTTCTAAGAATTTGTGTAATAGGAGGATCAATTATTAACTCTTCATGGTTATTAGTCATGGGTTTAACTCTTCATGTTTACAGTTGTGGGTTTCATTGGTTGATCAACCTCTAGTTACAGGTTTTGAACTTCCTTAAGTTCAATTTCACTCTCACTATCTTCTTTGAGAAGGAATTCTCTTTTTAAGAAAACAACATGCCTTAAAACAAACACTTTTTGTTCTAAGGGATGATAGAAATAATATCCAAGCAATTCTTTTAGATATCTCACAAATAAGCATTTGTCAAACTTGGTATCTAGCTTATTCAACATTGTCCTCTTTACAAAAGCTGGACAACCCTATACTTTCTTATGTGAAAGTAAAGGGTTTCTTGTTATTTTATATCTCATACGGAGTAACATCAACTAATTTACTCATCACTTTGTTTAGTATGTAAATAATAATCTCAAGTGTATAGCCCCAAAAAGATTTAGGTAGGTCTGCATGACTCATCATAAATCGAACCATATCTAATAAAGTTCGATTTCTCCTTTTAGATACATAATTATGTTATGGTGTATAAGGAGGAGTCCATTGAGATAATATTCCATTATCTTTAAGATAACTCTAAAACTCTTAGCTTAAATATTCATGACCTCGATTTGATCTAAGTTTTAAGTATTTTTACCAAGTTGTTTCTTTACATTTCTAAATTTTTTGAATGTTTCAAAAGCTTTAGATTTCTATTTCATCAGATAAATACATCTATATCCAGAATAATCATCTATGAAAGTTATGAAGTAAAGATATCCTTATCCGGCATGCAAGGACATTGGCCTATATATATTTAAATATATTAG
>CANXYI010322413.1:0-12717 GCA_948208565.1 Hura crepitans | reverse complement strand
TTGGTTTAGTTCTAGACACCACATTGAGCTTGTATTTACTTCTTAGGTCTTTACATAGTCCTTATGTCTTGGTAGTGTCTCATAAGTTACTAGTTTAAATGCAACTTGCTGTGCCGTAAATCAGTATGATTATGATCATTTGGCAACTTGTTATCAATTTTAAGTCACAGACAACTGCACCAAAATTGTCATTCTACTTCTTCCTTATATATGCATATTGCTTTCTTAGCAAGATATTGTTAACTTTATTTACTCATGATATAACATGCAATTTCGTTCACCTTGTACATGCTTGTATTAAACCTTCTTGCATTTATCTCTCATTACGTACAAAACATAATAATTTAGAAAGAATTTGATACTTCGACTTTACTTGTTAACAAATTTGATATTTAGTTGTATAAATATATACACTGGGATCAATTTATCGTATATTTGCCACCAATAGTGTGGCTTCAAGCCCAAGTATTTCCTTACATTACTTGGATACCTAATATAAGAAGTTACTGATATCACTTTTACAGTCACTATCTTGAGCCCTTTTTATCAAGTGCTCTCAATCCATTATAATACTTTAGGTACTCATCACTATTTGGATGAATTTTGATGACCTTCCCCTTTTAAGGGTAAAATGGTAAATATATTTTTTCCATGATATTTTATTATATCAGATTTATTTTTTTATTCTTTTTCCCATTCTCTTTGTATTTACTTTCTTATTTACTTATGGTTTTATAATTGACTCTTGCCAAGTCCCCTCACAGCTAGGCTACAAATATGCCATGTGCAATCATGTAATACATATGCTAAAATGAAGGAATATTATGCCAATATGCAATCTTTATTAAAATGCAATGCCTGACCTCGCTAATGAATGCAGCTAAAGAACAAGAAATGGCCTTTACCTACAGGGATCTTGGCAGTAATCAAATTAATTCCACTCAATTATTTATTTATTTATTTATTATTTTTTTCTTGTTTATTTGTATTGAGTTTTACTCATTTACCTCTCTATTGGTGCATTCATTTGTACTAATCTTATTAAATACTTTAAGTGTCTCTTATTCGACTCCCTAACTATACAGTCGGAATGTTCTCCAATATTCTTTAAAGTGCATATACATATAGCTAAGTTTAGCAATTCCCTATAAGGCTAGTAATGTAGCTGTATATAGCTCACTAACTAGCAAGGTACATATACTTCCCGTATCTAACCACTTTTGAATTAGTATCATTCTTAATTTCATATGGTTAGCTTTGCACATTTAGGTCTCAAGTTCTTATAATGGTTTAATATTATGCAAACATAAAGGCATGTACCATCTCCAGTTTATTTTTACCAAGTTGCCACATCAGTTAAGCTTGACATGCCAATCCTAACTTTTGAAGCATCTTCTCCTTGATGTGTTTCACCAACTTATTGCCCAATTGAATTCTAATTCTAACTCAGATCTAGTTAAGAGGCTATTGTTAAATGGATTTCTCCTTAGCCTATTCCCACACTTCATCCGGTAATGCCACTGTAACATAGAAAGTCAGTGGAAATAGATCTATGTTTTGATGCCCAAATTATATCTAGGCCTCTTTGTATGTCTCTTAATATTGAGGCCTAAACTAAGCTGACCTAATATATTATCGTTCCTTTGAGAAGAATTTATTATTTGCTTGTATTTCTTTCCTCAAAACATAAGCATCTACGACCAACTCTTATTGCCTATCTTAATAATTCCCTAAGTTGTAGGAATAATACCAGTAATATTTGACTAAATTATTATAACTAGGCTTGAACAGGTGGTTAGCATATAACAATGTGTGACTTATTGGTCATTCGATTAGCAGTAGGGTATGACTTATTCTTTACTTTATGTTTTCCAATTGGGTTTACCCACTTAGTGTAATCATCACGAATAAATTAGTCACTTATCAGCCTCGTTACATTGTAGCAGTTCAATAAGAATCAATCCTAGATAGAGGCACTCATGTAAAATTCCTAGGAGCAAGTAACCTATGCTCTAATACCACTAAATGTAACACCCTTATCGGATCCCTGAAGAATCCTGATAATAGGTGCACTTCTAATATTGACACCTATCATATTGATCCTTCATAAATCAATATCTCATGGGCCTCAGGCCCCACATTTATTTCAATATGAAATTTAAGTCAATTGATCACATAGGTTTTCATTCATTAATGCAAAGACTGTTCATACAAATTTATATTTAAATGTATTACAAAACTATAGCATATTCTAAGCATGCTAGACACATAACTTACATCTCTTACATAAGTGCCATTACACATGATAAGTCAAATAAAAATTATCACCCTTACTAATTTTGCTACTACACTACACCTATCTTGAGGTTGTCATTCAGTTCTTATTTACCTATAAGCCAAAACATTAAGATGGTGAGTATGAAACTCAATAGTGAATTTAATTAATTAAAAGTATGTCTCACCTGTTACACATATGTAGTTTAATATAACTATTTTTTAGGTTCATACATATAAAGTTTAAATAAAAATATATCTTCCTTTGCATTTGATTATATGCTACTCTAATCTTTTAACAAATTAACTACATTCAGGTCGCTGTGCTAATTTAATCAAGTGGTTCATACAACTAGTTAACCCCTATTGTAACGCTCATCATTTTGAGTTTGATGGCTGGCGTATTGGTCATAAAACTTTGACAGGCTTGAAAATAGGGAAAATGAATAATTAAAAAATTTAGCAAAACTAATAAATTATTTTAGGTCAAGAACTAGTGGATGAGGAGATAAAATGTGGTTGGGCTGGGAAAGCTCTAGGATGTGCCTGGATGGTCTCAAAATATCATACCTTAAACCTCAAAAATTCCATTGAGTATGATGGAAGAGGTATTATAATTTTCTGAGTTCAGTAGATATTTTTTTTTAATATTTTTATTCTAGTGGATGAATAGTGCCAAAAAGTCAGTGGTTGAATTTTGACTTGAAATTTTATGTGGGCCTTAGTCCTACTGATTGAGGATTTGTAAAATTTAAATGAGAATTTTTAAAGACTCAGAGAATATTTTGTGAATTTCTAAAGTAAAAATGGACATAAAATGCATTTAAATTATTTGGTAGCCATTTGGCCCAATCTAAGGCATGCAACCTAGTAAACATAAAGACATGTGTATTCACTGCACATGTGCAAGATTCATCTTCTTCCCCACTAACTCCCTAAATCCGATGCCATTCCATTTTCATCAATTTCTCTCTCATATCTCCCCCAAAATTCATGAAAATTATAGCAAATTAAAACCTCCATCCATTCTAGGCACTAATTCCACTAAGGAATTGGAGAAAGGAGCTCAAAATTAGAAAATTCACCATTTGGGTGAATAGTGACAAAAGTGAGTATAAATCCTCCAATTCCATTTTTTTATTTTTGATATAGGTAGCTTAGGCAATTCTAAGAATCACTATGGTTTTAGAATTTAAATTAGAGCTATAAATAATTTTTAGTAATTTTTCTAAGTTAAGAATGTGTATGTTTAGGGGTACCAAGTTCACGTGAGAGAAATCAAGGTAATAAAAGTCAAAGTGGTGGAGAAAGAATAGTACACACACTATAGGTATGTCGAATAAGTCAAACTTACCATGTCTAATGTGTATGTCATATTGTGTGCATAAATGTTGTATGGAAATGATTAATTTTTGGGTATAGGCATGTATTTTGGAAAAATGGCATTATGTAGACATTAGGTCTCTAGGGCTCCTAGGTTTGGTTTGCCTAATGATGATGAAAAGGACAAAAATCCCAAAAATGGATTTTTTATGTCTAAATCGAAGATCACAAAATTTTCTTTAAAAATTATCCTTTTTTTAGTCCTTGCCTGGCTTGAAAAATTTTGCAGTGTGACTTGAAATGTGAAAAAAAAATGGGCATCTATGGTGGGATTTATGGCCTGAGCCCGACACCTTTCACTGATGCCTAAGGGGGGTTTAGGGGTTAAAGCCCCCCATGGTATGGATTAAAAAAAATCGAAAATGGTTGAATGGTGTGATACATTATGTATGGCATGTGTATTCATGTGTAAGCATGTAAGTGTGTTGTGGCTAAATGGTGTGATACATTATGTATGGCATGTGTATTCATGTGTTTGATGCATGGTATGTGCAAATGGTGTGTAAATGAAGTATGGAAATGATAAAGAAAAAGGACTAAAAAATGGTACCTTATATGGCATGAAATTTCACTTTATTGGGATTGAAAAATATGACTAAAAGTAAGGGGTAATAATGTACCTACTATTAGGGATTTATATAAGGAGAATGGTGTAAAGAAATAGTGAAAAATGGAAGTTGAATAGCATAAGCAATAAAAAGCATAACATACAAAAATGACCAAATGAAGAGTGTTAGTTGCGGAAACTGACCAAATGAATAGTAACTTTGAGATTGTGGGCAAAGTTATGGTGACTTGTGTAATTTTATCATAAAACGTAACTTAATGTTAAAATATTAAGATTTATAGTCAAAATTAATGATTGGCCAATTAGTTAGACACCCACTGGATAGAATGATCGATCAACTAAGGGATAAAAGCAGCTGTTAGGCATTCGACCCTTCTAGGGCCCACTGCTATGTATTGATTGCGGCAGGTGTAGGCACCAAGGGTCTGTGATGAACCCTGCACTATTGTTTATTTGTTAGTAGATATTGGAAGTGGTCTACAAATGAGTCCCTGCTATCCACCCTGATAATGTTGATTAATTTGTAGATATTAAGAGTGGTCTACGGATGGGTCCCTGCTATCTATTAGTCTGATATTGGGAGTGGTCTACGGATGGGTCCCTACTACTGGGTAAGGTAGGTGTAGCTACTTTGGCCCTAAAAATAGGCCACTGCATAAGATTGATTTCACTATCCAGTGTGTTAAAGTGTCGTCTATCTGGTATGGGCTTTAATGTAATAGAGTGACTTGAATAAAAAGATAAGTGAACTAAAGCTAATATGTGACTAGACTTAGAGTGTTAGTGTTACTTGTTGTGTATGGAATATGACATGTTGCATGTGTGCATGTTTGGACATAATATGTTTGATTTATTCCACCACTGAGTGTTATACTGAGTGTGTCGATGTTCCGATGCTCTGGTTGTAGATAGAGCAACGGTCAGCACTAGACATCAACATCAGTGTACCTACTATAGAGTTATTTTGGTACTTTTTGTTATTTCTTTTGAGTTTGTATAGACGCACTCATGTATATAGATGTCATAGGTTATGGGATGTTTGTATGAATGAATTTGATAACCAAATGCCTATACAGTTTTGCCTGATAATGAATATCTACTTTTGCATGCTTATGTGCTGATGGGTCTATGACCCTATGATTGGTGAAATAAGGATTTTATTGTACTGTTGACTGTTATCTAGAGGACCAGAGGGTCCAAAAGGGAGATGAGATTGAGAATATGGATTAGAAGTATTTTTCTTTATAAGTTAAATTAGGGTAAGTTGCTAGGGCAGCCATTATGCTGCCTAATTTTTTGTAATTGTCTGATAGGGCCAAATTAGAGTTTTAACGGATGAAAATCAATAGTAATAAGAGGATAATTAATTAGAACGGGATAAAGGAATGTTTGTTCAAACTAGGGTAGAAGTTAAATGAAAAGCCCCTGGGGAAATCCTGGGATGGGTGACCTCAGCGTGAAGTGGCACACCTTGCCTATTTCAAGTAAGAATGGGTAGGGGTGTTTCATTTAGTGGGATCAAAATAGGTTTAGGTGCTCTTAGGTGTCTTATACATAAGTGCATGAGTCTAGGATGTTAGTCCGAGTCAAGTTACACTGTCTGATGTTGACAATTATTTTTGGTACAATTAAACATGATGAGTGAGCAAACCCCACTCGAGAGTGGAGAAAAGGTGGCTAGTTACGCACCTACGACAATACATGAGCCTAAAGGGAGTGCAGCCACTCTAGATCCCAGTGATATTGCATAAAGATAGTAGCCACCTCATCCTCAGTAGTAGGTAGAAGCTTTACCTATGTTGCTACAACATATTATGGATTTGCTGAGACACACTATAGCACTAGCTTCGGCACCAACTCTAGTGCCAATTATTGTCACTCCTCCACCTCCACTAGCTCCTCTAACCCCACAAAGGATATATTTAGAGAGCATTAGGAAGCTGGGAGCTGTGGACTTCCTTGGAACTAAGGAGGATGATGCAACAAAGGATGAGTATTAGCTAGAGAGAACTACTAGAATCTTAGAAGAATTAGAGTGTCTTGAGGGAGAATATGTGAGAAGTGCTACCCCATTACTTCAAAAAGAAGCATATCACTAGTGGAATAGACTAAAAAGGAGAAGAACAACTGTTGAGTTGACTTAGGACTTCTTTCTGAAGGAGTTTAAGAAGCAGCATATCCTTGACTCATACAGAGATAAGAAGAGACAAGAGTTCTTTGATTTGAAGTAGGGTAGGAGGTCAATTTCAGAGTATGAGAAGGATTTTGACCATTTGAATAGATATACAGCTGAATTTCTCCCTAATGATGAGGAGAAATGTAAAAGGATCGAGAAGGGCCTTAATATGGAGATTAGGATGCATATATCCAACTTAAAGGTTAGAGATTTCTCTCAATTGGTCAGAGTAGCCTACAATATAAAAGAGATGGTCTAGGAGAGGAGAGAACTATTTTAGAGGAATAGGCCTTTCATAGTAGGCCAGACTAGTTTAGCTCCAAGTGGGAGCAAGAAGCCGAGGGACTTTCAATAGGGTTAGTAGACCTATAGGCAGTAGGGCCAATAGTCATAGAGGCAGGCCCCTTCATAAAAGACTGGTCAGGGGTATTCTTCTAGACCTTGACGACGTCCATCACAGTAGGCATCCAGTGCTTGTATGTCCACTACTAGGAGTGCACTACCTATGTGTGAGACTTACTAGAAGAAACATTAGGGTCAATGTTGGCTAATGATAGGGGCATGCTTTATTTGTGGAGCTTGAGATCATTACCAGAGGGAGTGCCCTTAGAGGCAGGCAAAAGTAGTTCAGACACATGCCTCAATTATAGCTATAGTTGGTAGACAATCGAGACAGGAGTAGGCTACCACTAGTTAGAGGGGTAGACGAAAGACTAGAGCTCCGGCACAACATTATGCCATTAGTGCCTGAGAGGAGGTGGAGGCTCTGAATGTCATAGTTGGTATATTTTTTTTACTTAATGCTTTTGTACTAGCTTTGATAGATCTAGGATCCATACACTCATACATATGCACTATATAAGCTAGGGATAGAAGCTTGGAACCAAAACATATAGACCTAGATATTCAAGTGAGCAACCCTAGAGGTCAGAGTGTGATAGTGAACACTGTGTATAAACACTATCCTCTGATGATACAGGGTCAGATATTCCTATCAGACTTGATAGAGTTACCCTTTGATGAGTTTGATATCATACTAGGTATGGACTAGCTGTTAGAGCACAGAGTAGTTATAGATTGTGAGAAGAAGAGGTTGAGTCCTTAGACCCTAGATAGGTGAGAGGTGATTGTTATAGGTAACAGAGACTCACTACATAATGTGATTTCTACTATAATAGCCATGAGACTCATCCGAAAGGGATGTGCAACTTTTCTAGCTTCAGTGGTAGACACTAGTGTTCAGACCCTAAGCTTAGATCAGATACCTATTGTGTCTAATTTTCCTAATGTATTTCCAGACAAGTTGCCAGGATTACCACCACATTAGGAGTTAGATTTTGAGATTGAGACTTATACCGGTATGAACCCAATCTCAATTACACCTTATAGAATGGCCCCAATAGAGCTAAAGGAATTGAAAGTGCAATTACAGGAGTTACTAGATAAAGGCTTCATTAGGCCTAATGTGTCTCCTTAGGGAGCTTTAGGTTGAATTAGGAGGCATTTCATATGTTAGTGTGTGAGTGTGTTATGGCTGAATGGTGTGATACATTGTGTATGGCATGTGTATTCATGTGTTTGATGTATGGTGTGTGCAAATGGTGTGTAAATGAAGTATGCAAATCATAAAAAAAAAAGGAATAAAAAATGATACCTCATATGGCATAAAACTTCACTTTATTAGGATAGAAAAATATAACTAAAAGTGAGGGGTAATAATATACCTACTATTGGGGATTTATATAAGGAGAATGGTGTAAAGAAATAGTAAAAAATGGAAGTTGAATAGCATAAGCAATGAAAAGCATAACATACAAAAATGACCAAATGAATAGTGTAAGTTGTGAAAACTGACCAAATAAATAGTGACTTATGTAATTTTGTCATAAAACATAACTTAATGATAAAATATTAAGATTTATGGTCAGAATCAATAATTGGCCCATTAGTTAGACACCCATTGGATGGGTCGATCGGTTAACTAGGGGATAAAGTAGCTGCTAGGCAGTCATTCATTCTGCAGCCGATTGTAGTGTATTAATTACGATGGTTGCAGTAGCCGAGGTTCTGTGAAGAACCCTGCACTGTTGTTTATTTGTTAGTGGATATTGGGAGTTGTCTACAAATAGGTCCCTGTTATCCATCATGATGATGTTGATTGATTTGCAAATATTGAGAGTGGCCTACAGACGGGTCCTTGCTATCTGTTAGTCCAATATTGGGAGTGGTCTATAGATGGGTCCCTACTACTAGGCGAGGTAGGTACAGTTACTTAGGCCTTGAATGTGGGCCACTACACAGGACTGATTCTGTTATCTGATGTCTTAAAGCTTTATCTATCTAGTATGTGCTTTAATGTAATAAAGTGACTTGAATAAAAATATAACTGAACTGAAGCTAATATATGACTGGACTTAAAGCGTTTGTGTTACTTGCTATGTATGGAATACAACATATTGCATGTGTTCATGTTTGGATATAATATGTTTGATTTATTCCACCACTGAGTGTCATACTCAGCATGTTGGTGTTTCGATGCACAGGCTGTAGATAGAGCAACAGTCAGCACCAGACATCAGCATTAGTATAGCTACTGTAGAGTTCTTTTTGTACTTTTTGTTCTTTCTTTCGAGTTTGTATAGACGTTGTAGAGATTATGTATTTTTTACCAAGGAAGAGAGTGGTTAGTGGAGTCACCACTTGGCCTCTACACTAGGACCTCTGATCTTTTATACCAGAAAGGTTTAGAATTTCAAATCTTATTTATGCCCCAATAATATGTTGTCCTTGTATATTGTAATTTTTATCAATCTTTATGTTGTCCATGTATATTGTAATTTTTATCAATCTCTATGTTGTCCATGTATATTGTAATTTTTATCAATCTCTTATTAAACAAGCATGCATTATATTTAAAGTATTTATGTCACCTTTTCATGTAAAGAAAGTAAATCACAGTATTTAAAGAATGTATATTGTATATCCAGAAAGCAAGTTATTAATTAATTGTTATGTGGCCTAACAATTACCTGTAATTCCATAAGAATCAGCAGTAATTTCCCAACTCCCATCTCTAGGAGATTGGCCTTTATTAAATTTTCCATATGACCTTTGAATAAGAAAATACAAATCCATTTTATTAGAAAACACCAATTAATTATGTATAAAATTATTTGATGTGAAAGTTATGTTTTAGAATGTAAAATGAGTTATTTACTACCTATTACAACCCAGAATGAACAAGAAGAAATAATAAGTACAAAACCAAAGCAAATAAAATAAGGCATTAGGATGGTCTCGTCTATACGTTGATTAGTCCATGCAAACTACATAAGGCATTAATGTTAGTCCGTGTGGACTACTTCCCAAAACAAGTATTATGTCCATCCAGACCTCCACTCTAGTGAAATAGGTCACTTGCATGCAACTCAAAGAAAGAGGTTAAATGATACCAAGTACAGAATATATAAAATGACATATAATAAGGACAAAATACAAATATATTTCAAAACTGGAAATCAAAGATAATGTCCGTGCGGACTACGATCCTTGTGAGAGGGAGTCCATGCAGACTAAATAGCACAATATATAGGAATGAAGTATATATGTCCGTACAGACTATGATCCTTGTGATAGGAAGTCCATGTGAACCTACATTAATTCCAGAATACTAACAACATGTACATTGAGGAACATAATGATCATGCAACAAGATACATTTATGAGGGCATGCTAACATGGTGAATAGAATGCATTAAAATATAATGAACAAGGCAAACATGTTATTGTTATCGTACCATGGTCCATACAAAACTCATATTATATACATATCCAATTTATAGGTATGCGCGTACCTTCTACTGCATTCATATTCATTTAATAGGTCCGTACAGACCTAGACATCAGTTCTAGAATGTAAGTTTGATTACAAATTTCCATGAATGATTAAAACATTCTTAAACTGATTTAAGGGGTTAACCTACTCCTATAATTTTCGTAGGGATTACATAGAACCAGCTCACTTTGACAATTAATCATGGGAGATCATTGGTTAAACAAATAACTCAAGTAAATACATGAATATGATTAAAATAGCCTCAGATTTTGCCTTGATGTGAGCACCAAGCAACAATATAATGGTTATGTTTTAGAAGAATAATTTTAGTGATGACTTAGGACTAGTAGAGTGGATCTTGTGCCAATGGTCTTCAATTGTGTGTTGTGTGTGTTTCTCTTTGTCATTCTTCCTTCTTCAGTTTATTGAGACTCTCCCTCTCCGTTCCCTCTTTTTTCCATACCCAAAGTGGGTATTTATACGCTTAAGGCTTAAGGAATTTTGTCTCAGGGTGATAGAATCCCTTCAGGATTAGGAATCAGTGACTAAATAGGAATTCTATGCTTTTAGAAGTTTTACGTTGGTAGGTTCATACGGACCTATATGGACTAGTCCACGTGGACTTAGGCATGGTAGGGTTAGTCCGTGCAGACCTCATAGCATTAAGTCTGTGGGCTTTGGGCTAGGTTGGATTAGTCCATGTGAACTTAGGCATGGTTGGGTTAGTCTATACAGACCTCATAGTATTAAGTCCGTGGGCTTTGGGCTAGGTTGGGTTAGTCCACGCAGACCTCATAGTAGTAAGTCTGTAAAGACTTATGCCATGTTAGTCCATGCAAACTTAGGTTTTACATTACTTGTCTTATTGCTTAAGCCTATCTCTGGTTATCATCATAGGCCTAAAAAGGTGAATAGGTCTATACCACGGGGGCTTCGCCCCCGCACCCCCATTAGAATTAGTGTAGGGCTTCGGGCTTAGGCCTATTAGCCCAAGCCCTCTGCTTCTACCATAGATTTCTATTTTTTTCCATAATTCGGGTCGCACAGCTAGCTTTTGGGGTCAGGTCAAAGTCTGAATACATAAGTAAGTCCTAGACCTAAAATTAAGGTGTCTACAGTTGCCCCCATATTGGTGTGTGTTATGTATTGCATGAATTGGAATAACAAATCACAAAGTACCAAATTTAGAAATACTTACCTGTGGGTACACTTACTTGGCTCAAAGCTACATTAAATATGGATGCTTGCCTCCTAATCATTGTAAAAGCTTACCAAACTTGAGTTGTATTTTCCCTTTAAAAAGAATTGATATTGTGAAGAAAACTACACCGAATATGGGTACCTGCTTGTCCTCAGGTGAAGTGAAAATCCAACTAGGTCTAAACATGTTTTTGCTTTGATGTCTCAAGATTGCCATCTCATGCCATCATGATACAATTCATAAATTTCATAATTTTTTTATCACACATAAGGTTGTTTGACTGACGAGATTTGATCGAATGGATAGAAACTTCAGATTGGCTTGTTAGGCTGAATCTTAAAACATAATTTGGATACGGAGTAAAATTTAGTGGATTGGCTTATTAGGCTAAATCCTATAACATAAATTGGATATAGAGTCGAATTTAGTGGATTGGCTTATTAGGCTAAACCCTATAACATAAATTGGACATGGAGTCAAATTTGGTGGATTGGCTTATTAGGTTGAACCATATAGCATAAATTCGACACGGAGTTAAATTTAGTGGATTGGCTTATTAGGCTAAATCCTATAACATAAATTGGACACAGAGTCGAATTTTATGGATTGGCTTATTAGGCTGAACCCTATAACATAAATTGGACATAGAGTCAAATTTAGTGGATTAAAATTTTTGTGTTAATTGAAGCTTAATGGATTGACTTTTGATGTTGTTCCTTAGAGGAAATTAAGCTTGGTAACTCTGAATTGATCTTGTAAGAAAGAAATAGAATGTCAGTTTTGATGGAAGAAGAATGAACTCAACCTTTTTGGAGTTTGATGGTTCTAGGTTCGTGTAGACATCCTTGTATTAGTCTCTGCAGACTTCTATTTAACTTTTCCAAATTATCTCATGTCGGTCCATGCGGACTTGTTATGTTATTGTATGTTTGTGCGGACTTAGCTATTTACGGTTCGTGCGGACTTATCGTGTCAGTCATATAACTGTCCCTTTTTCTTCTCCATTTCTCATTCTTTCTATTTCATTCTTTCCGTATTCTACATTTTCTTTTAGCAGGATGCTCTTACCATGGCCCCTTACGTAGGAAGTGCTTCGAGCTCCTCTTCCTCCAGTAGTGAGGATGCACCTACTGTGATTCTCCTTCAGCAAAGGGGGAAGATCTGTGCCCTCTCCTTCTCTACTAGAGGACATTTCCATGCCTACTCCAGTGGGTTTCATCCCATCTGTAGTAGTGAACCACCTGAAGAATGTAGCATTTGTTAATGGCATTGCCTTTGGC
>CANXYI010322197.1:0-11909 GCA_948208565.1 Hura crepitans | reverse complement strand
TATTAGTTCAAGCTGTTTCATTTATTCCCTACTTAAGAAATTTTATCCTCAAAATTAGAGAATATAGCTTATGCAAATATTGAGGATATTGTTGTTTCATGATGTCTTTAGGCTCCCATATTCCTTCCTCAGTTCCATGATACTCTAAATAACTTTCACTAAAAGAACCTATTTATTTATTTGTTCTTTCACCTCTCATGCTAGTATTGAAATTTGTTCCTCGTCATAAGTTATATCAAGCTTAATCTCAATGTTTTCTACCAATATTACTTATTAGATCTATACCTTCTAAGCATCAAGACATGAAACACATTATGAATCCTTTCTAATTTTAATGGTAGGGATAATATGTAAGCCATTAGTCCTACTCATTTAATAACTTCAAAAGCATTAATAAGCCTCAAACTAAGTTTTCCCTTCTTACCAAGTCTGAGGACCTTTTTTCTAAGGATAAACCTTTAGAAATACTATATCTTCTATAGCATACATTATATTTTTTTCACTTCAAATTTATATAAGACTTTTATCTATTAAAGGCAAGCTTAAATCTCTCTTTAATCAATTTCACTTTTTCTTCTATTTCTCTAACTAATATGGACTTATAAGTTCTCACTTAGCTCAGTACAATACAAAGGTGTTTTGCATTTTCATCCATATAATGCCTCATAAAATGCCATTTAGATGCTAGCTTGATAACTATTTTCATACGCAAATTTCATCTATCCCAAAATCTATAACATGATTTCTCAGCAAATCTTTTAGCACCTAATATGCACATATAGATGTTAATTTCATATTTACACTTCTTATACTTGTTAAGGCTTAAAATTATTACCTATATTACTATTTCTGATTGTCCATCTATTTAAAGATGAAAAGCAATGCTAAAACTCAACTTGGTTTCTAAAGCTTCTTGTAACTACTTCTAAAATCTTGATGTGAATCTAGGATCTCAATTTGAAATGATAGATATATACACTCCATAAAGCATAACTATCTCTTGGATATAAATTTTAGTAAGCTTTTATAAAGAATAACCATTCCTCACTGGAAGGAAATGAGCTGATTTCATCAATCTATCTACTATGAACTAAACTCAATTATATTTCTTCCTACTTATAGGTAGCCTAAATACAAAATCCATAGTAATATAGTCCAACTTCCATTCTACAATCTTAGTTTGTTGTAAAAGTCCATATAATTCTTGATGTTCAGCTTTCACTTACTATCATGTAAGACATCTAGCTATAAACTCCATAATATCTCTCTTCATTCTAAGCCACTAATAGAGAGACTTTAGATCTTTATACATTTTAATGCAGTTTGGATGTATAGTATATGCACTCTTATAGGCTTCATGTGTAATATTTTGTCTTAAATCATCAACACTAGGTACACATATTCTATTCTTATAATATATGCATCCATCTTTTATTATTATGCACTAGCTCTTCTTTCCATCTTTCACTTGCTTCCTTAGTTGTTGCATTTTTACATCATGTCTTTGCACCTCTACTACTTATTATAACAAATTAGATTTGATTTAAAATTGAGCTATAAAGGCTTCACCACTCAATATAGATAGATGTGCATTCATTGCCCTTAATGTAACATCTCAGACAAATGCCATATGTTACTCTAGTTCACACACTATTCACTTAGAAACTTATTAAGAAAACCACTAACTTAAAATTTCATACCTGCCAAAACTTATGATTAAAAACATTAGCAACTACATTTGCTTTTCTTAGATGATAATCAATAAAGTATTCATAATCTTTAATTAACTCCATCCATCTACTACATTAGAGATCCAATTCTTTCTTAGTGGGTAGGTATTTTAAACTCTTATGGTTGACAAAAATGAGACATCTCTCACTATATATATAATTTATCCAAATTTTTAAAGCAAAAAAAATCACTACAAAATCCAAATCATGAGTCAAATAATTTTTTCATGTGGCTTTAGCTATCTAGATGTATAAGCTATTACCTTTCCCTCTTACATAAGTGTATACCCCAAAACATTATAAGATGCATCACTATATATAATGAAATCTTTGATAGCTATTGGTTGTGTCAAAATTGGTGCTTTAGTTAACATCTTCTTTAATTTATCAAAGCTTTCTTGATGTTTATTAGACCAAAAAACTAGAAACATTTCTAAGATGGCTTTGTTAAAGAAGCTAGAATCAATGAAAATCCCTTCCTATAATGTTCATAATAACCTAACAATCTTAGGAAACTCTAAACTTTAATGGTATTTCTAGGCTCTTTCCATTGCACAAATGCTTCTGCTTTGTTTTGATCAACTTTGATTCTTTCTGCATAAACTATATGGCCAAAAAAAAAAAAGAAATTTCATCAAGCTAAAATCACATTTTTTTCAACTTGGCATAAAGTTGTTTCTCTCTCAAAATCTATAGAACTATCCTCAAATGTTTATCATCTTCTTTTCTCCTTTTGAAATAAAACACATTATCATTAATAAAAATAACCACAAAGTGGTCTAAATTAGTATTGGAAAATTCTATCCATCAGATCCATAAATATAGCCAAGGAATTTGTTAACCTAAATTGCATGACTAAAACCTCATAATGTCCATATTAGGCTCTAAAAGTTGTCTTAAGTACATTTGATTCTTTTACTTATAGCTAATAATACACTGATCTCAAATCAATCTTAGAAAAGGTGTTTCTCACTTTCAACTGATCAAATAAGTCACTAATATTAGGCAATGGATACTTATTCTTCGTTGTGACTTTATCCAACTGCCTATAATCAATACAAAGTCTAAAAGTTTTTTTTTCTTTTTAACAAAAAGAAATGGTGCACCCTAAAAAGATACACTAGAGCTAATAAATCTTTTATCTAATAATTCTTACAATTGAATCTTTAGTTTTTTTTATAGGTGCTATTCTATAAAGGGATATTGATATGGGTGCCATACCTAGAAAAGTTTTAATCCTAAATTCTACTTGTCTTTTAAATGGCAATACAAATAGTTCTTCTAGAATCACATCAGGGAAATCACATAGTTTGAATATCTTGAACTTTGAGTTTAGATTTCTTTGGTTTAAACACATAAGCCAGACATGCTTTGCACCCCTTTTTATATGTTTTATAGCAATAGTGATTGATATGACATTAGAAAGGAAATTTGACCTCTCACCCACTATGGTAATCTCATTGCCATATTCTATAGTCAAAGAAATTCTCTTATGATGATAGTAACAACTACCCCATGTCTAGACAATGAATCATTTCTTAGTATAATATCAAACACCCAAAATGGTAAAACTATCAAATATGAAGGAAAAAGACAACTTTGCAATTTTAACGGATAATCACTATACACAGTATCAATAATTTCATAATGTCCTAATAGATTGGCCTGATCTAATATTTCCACTTCTTTATGCTTTCATAAGATAAAGGTATACATATATATGAATGAGTAGATCTAAGATTAATCAAAGCAAATACTAAAATGCCAAATAAAGTAAAAGTACATACAATAACATCTTATGCTTCCTACTCTTCTCTAACTTAAATAGCATATGCTTTAGCTGGAATTCAAGTATCTAATCTCTCAAGATTCTCATTTCCAAATTTCTAAGTAGCTGCACTCTAAACTTCTACATTGCCTTTACCACATCCCTTAGAACTTGCTAGTGCTTGAGCTTAAGTTTATGGCAACTGAGATAGCTATCTATCTAAGCATTCTTTAGATAATGTTCTATAGATCCACATCTAGTGCAAGCCAAATAAGTCTCTAACATTACCTACCATATCTCCTACCACAATGTGAACATAGAGGTAGTTGACCTCTACCAGTCGCTGTAGGTGCACTAGCTACTAATGTCTACAACTTTAACTTAGTCTAAATATAATATAATCCCTCTACTTAGACCTAGTCTCTGAACATGAATTTAGGATTGAGCCTATGATTGAGATACTCCTTAATTACTCCTGCCACTCTTATTAACTATTATTGCTAAACTAGATTGTCTAGGTCCTCCCTTGTATAACACTTTACTTTTCTTTTATTAATCAATCATATCTAATTTCTTAGTAGCTCTCACCAACTAAAGAAAATTAATAAACTCCTATACTATAAGATTTATTTTAAAATCTTTATTCAATCTTTCCTCAAACTTGAGATATTTAGAAGTCTCATTAGGAATTATCTTTAGGGCATATTTTGAAAATCTAACAAACTGCTTTTTCATATTTTGTGGTAGTCATTTGATGCTTTTTAAGCACAAAAACTATCACCTCAACTCATTTTTTATACAAATCCTTAATATACATCCTATAAAACTCTTGTTGAAAATATTCCTATGTAACTTGCTCAGCTGCGACATGCTTGATTTCAACGTCCCACTAATCCTAAGCATACCCTTAAAGAAGAAAGACGGCTACCTCTAAACTCTATATCAGATTGTAACTCATTTGTTGGACAATTCACTTTTATTTCTTTAGGCACTTTTCTACTATTAAAGCATTGTTATCCTTAGTACTGTGAAATTTCATTACACCCTATAACCCTAAAAAAATCCTAGTGCTATGAATAGTACTTCCCAAGATATGAATAGTATTTCTCAAGGCTAGGTCACACTAATCTTATTTTATGGAAGTATTAATCATAACATAATTTTGGGTAAAATTTGAAGTGAAAACAAAGTTATTAAGATCGTTAAAATGATAGTTAAGTTTTGCAATAAAGTCACATGAATAATGACCTAGTTTTGATTAAACTATAAAATATACAAATCTTGCTCAAAAAATTTTGGGATTGATACAACCTAATACTTAAATATTCCAAATATTCCATTGGTAATAGAATTGAAATTCTTGGATATCAAAAAGTATTTTTACTAAATCGAGTAAAGTTAAAAAGTGATATTTTAATCAATTTTTCTTTATTTTTGAGCCTGGGTTTTTAGAGGCTTGTGAGACATGGATTAAGTCAATTTTTAAGGGTTTATTAAAGGAAAAAAAAAGGGTTTTGATTTTAAAAAAAATGAGAAGAGAGGAAATGGACTTAACGTAATTTTACCTATATATATGGTTAAATTGGGTTAACTGAGTCAACTTATAAATAGTGTCATTCCTTACCTCCCCTTCTTTCCTTTCAAGCTAATAACTTCGTGTTGGAAAAATCCATTGATTTTCCTCCCTCCATCAAATTAAACCTTAAATTTATAAAGTAATCCACAGGTTAAAGCCTCTATGACCTCTAGACACTAGGTTTAGCAAGAGATCACAAAAAAAATTAAAGGAATTTCTTAGTTAGAACTCTCAATGAATAGTAACTCTGATTTAATCTGGTAAGTTTTTTTGAAGTTTGGCATGTTTCCCATGTTCCTTAGGTGCCCAAGAATGTGTTTATGTAGTTGATATTTTGTTTTAGTGTCCAATTGATTTTATATGAATTTTTATGTATTGAGTTTATTGTAGACAGTTAAGGAAATGGACAAAACATTGTTAAGGGCAAGGAGAAGGTATAGGTGAGCTTTGATAGTGTTTTTGGACTCTGAAGTAAGTGTAATCAAAATGATTTATGTAATTTACATATATGCCCTAATGTATATACATTATATTTATCTGTATGTTAATATGCAGATGATCGTATATAAGGATTTATGGTTGATAATCATGTTCAATAATGTTATGGATATGCATTAAGGCATTTAATATGAATAAAAGTATATGGAGCCTATATGGTGTATGATGAAAAAATGCCTTAAAGGCATATGTGTGTATGTACATTTCACATATGCACACTATTGATGATATATGTCCATAAAGTAATGTATGTGATTAAGTGGACATAGGATAAGATATGTGCCATAAGTGAATAAGGGTTATGAGTGTTCTAAGGCATGATGGTCAAATGGTTTATGGCATGTAACTATGTGTGTGTTGCATATTATATATGCTATGAATAATGCATGACCATATAAAAGAGAATTATCATGTGACCATGTAATGACATGTGCAATGTAATGGAATGTAAGATGTATATGCACATGAATGTATGGCCAAATGCTTGGATATGTGCATTTTGAATGCTTATTATGTGTTTGATATGCATATGTTATTATAAGAGCTTTTTATTATGCATGAACGGCATACACATGATATTTGTGGTTTTTTTGCTTTATGATGCCATTTTGGTTAAAACAAATGGTATGCATCTTGCCTTGTGGTTTTCTTTATGATAATATGTTACAATGGGCATATTATTCATATTATGTTAATAAGACACATGTTTATATTGTTAAGTGAAAAATAGAAAATGTGTTAAGAGTAACATGAAAGTTGTAATGCCTATAAATCGAGGCTTCGTGAATAGTACCACTAAGGTCGAAAAGTGTTCCCGGAGTGTCGAGTCACCTTCACAAGGCTCGAGGCAAAGTTACTGGTCATGAAACTTTGAAGGGCCATAAAATGATGAAAAAGAAACAATTTAAAGATTTAGTAGAACCAATAAATTATTTTAGGCTATAACCTAATAGGCTGTAGGCTTATATCAAGTCAAGCTGAGAATGACTCAAGATATACCCAAACAGAACTGAAAAAGCCACACCCTAAAGGTTAAAAATTCCCCTAAGTGTATTGATGAAAGAATTTTTGAATTTTGAGGTCATTTGCAAATTTTTTAAATTTTAAGGTTTTACACATAAATCAAGGTAGTTGGTTAACTATCCTATTGGTGGAATTTGGCCAGGAAATTTTACAAGCTCTTAAATGGGACCAATTAAGGATTTTTAAAATAAATTTAATAATTTTTAGAGGTCCAAGTGATTTTTAAAAATTCATCAAAGTTTCTACCAAAATCAAGCTTTTTTGAGTTGTTTGAGCGGCGGGTGGGCCCCATCCATGCTACCTCAGCCATTATAAAAGGGCCAAAGTGACATATGGATGGCCACTTGGCCATTTCCACTCACCCTCCACCTTTCTTCTTTTTTTTTCCCCTTAGTGCATCCGATGCCATTTCCAGCCCATTTCACCATTTTTATCACCTTTCTCAAGCTTTTTCTTATGTCCATTTTCAACAAAAATTATCATAATATGTTAAGAATTGATTTGTGAAGGTGTTGGAGGCCATAAAAGTTGCTAGAACTCAAGAAAATTCAAGATAGATTAAGTTGTTCAATAAAGAGGACTAAAAGGGCAACTTCTTGTGTGTAAGTATTTCATCCCTTTTTATTTTATTTCCTAGGGGATTTGATGATTCTAAGAACATTATGTGATTATAATTTGATTTAGATGAGTGTGTGATTTTTGGTGATTTTTTGAAGGAAAGATGGCGTGTATGGAAGTCAAGGCATAATGTGAAGATTTGGTGACTTTTTTCAAGCTAGAAGAGTGGATTTCAACTCCTTTGGTAGTAAGGTAATTGAATTTAATCCATTCAAAGAATGTGTGGTTGGTTTGCCATTAATAAAGCTTGGAAAACTTATATGGAATTGGTATATTAGGTGGTTTTAAGTGTGTAAATTGATAAACTATATGTATAATTATGCTATTTGTATATGGAATGAAAGATTGGGATGATATTTGGATGAAAAGAATACATAGAAGGCTGAGTTCATTGCTTGGCTGAGAGCTTTGTTTATGGGTACTATAGACACTAGGTCTTTAGGGCTCCTAGGTTCAATTTGCTTAATGATGATGAAGAGGACAAAAATTCTAATAAAAGGGATTTTTTTACGTCCGAATCAAATATCTCAAAATTTTCCTTAAAAAATTGTCAAAATGACTGTTTTCTAAGAGAAAATGGCTATTACGATGAAAACAAGCTATTCCTATGAAGGGAACAACCCTTTTAGGCCCAAAACAGGCCATGTTCGCAAAGGAAACGACCATTCTCAGCTTAAAATGGCCAAAACGGCTGTTTTGGTCGCCAAAATGCTCATTTTCGCTGTTTATGCCAAAACAACCGTTTTACTCACAAAAACGGCTGCTTTAGCTATTTTGAGCTAAAAATGACCGTTTTCATCTGAAAACGCCTTTTTTCAGCCTCCAAAATCATGTATAAAAGCCAAATGGGTCATTTTGAGGAAAGGTTAGTCATTTTGAAGAGAGGGAAAATTTTTAGAGAGAGAAAATACACTAGAAAAGGCAAAAAAAACTCTTTTAACATCATTTTTTGGGTTTTCTGTAGATTAAAGCATAGTTTTCTTATCCGATCGAGATCTTTTCTAAAGGCAAATGTACTCAATGTGTCAACTGACCCTATTTTTCTACTATTTTTATTTTTCTTTCTATTTTATCCATTTAAAAGTTAGATGTGATAATTTATTTAAGCAATATTTTTACATTTGTGTGACTGCTCATTTCTATTTTATTTTTATCTATCCGTCTATTTTTGTTTCACATCTAAAAATATTATTTCTATCATTTTTACTATTTTCATCTTTCTTTTTGCTTTATCCATCTACCAGTTAGATGTGATAATTTATTTGTGTAATATTTTCTATATTTGTGACTGTCCATTTTTATTTTATTTCTATATGCCTGTCTATTTTTGCTTCGCATACAAAAATATTATTTTTTTTCATTTTTATCGTTTTCATTTTTCTTTTTGCTTTATCCATCTGCCAGTTAGATGTGATAATTTATTTGTGCAATATTTTTATATTTTTGTGACTGTTCATTTTTATTTTATTTTTGTCTACTTGTTTATTTTTTGCTTCGCATACTAATATATTATTTTTGTTGTTGTGATGCAAGTTGTTTGATTATTTGGGATCTGACTATTATATTTTCAATCGCCTCATTAAACCCAATGAAGTAATCTTTTAACAACCCATTATTTTCTACTATCTATTTTATTCTTTGTTCTATGTATTTTTTTGCTAATTTCCTTTTTATTCCCTATTCTTGGTTAAATTGTATTCTAGGTGTCCCAAAATGTAAATTTATTTTTTATATTATTTATTCGGTTAGAATGTATTTTAGGTAATTGCCACGTGTTATATTTTTATTATCAAATTATTCCCCTATATATTCCATGAATGCTATAAATAATTAGAAAAAATGATTTTTCACACAATTGAAAAATAATCAAAATATTTTTATTTAATTAATTAATGTTTTATTAATAAAATGGATTTTAATTTTTCTTAATAAAAGTCACAATAAAGAAAATTTATTTTCCTAAAATTGACATGAGAGAACCAAAGTTCTCAAATTAAATCCATCACCCAATTTTATGTATAATACTTCTAATTTCAATATCGAAATATTCCACGAATGGCAAATTAGGTAGAAACATGATTTTACACGTTAAAAAGAAATAATAATCAAAATAATATTTTTACGTAATAAATTGGTATTTTACTAATAAAATAAATTCTAATTTTTTTTCTTAATAAAGGCTACATCAATAAGATCATTTTCTAAAATTGACATGCGACAACCAAAGTTCTCAAACCGTTCTTCCAAATAAAAGTCACCACAATAAAATTAATTTTTTTCAAATTAGCATACTAGAACCAAAGTTCCCAAACCAATCACTTGATTTCAATAAAAGTCACTACAATAAAACCCATTTTCTAAAATTGGCATACAAGAACCAAAGTTGTCAAAATAATCAACTGCCTAATTTCATGTATGATATTTCAATTTCAAACACCTATTTATTTTTTTGTAAATGTATTTTATGAATTCTCATACGTGAATATGTGATTTAATTTAATTGTAAAATATCACTTGAGAAAAGGAATAATATTATAAATTCAAACCAAATTTCCATATTAATTTAGGGTATAAATAACAGTAGGGTTTCTAACTGCTCTGGTTTTGGCCCTACAAGGTATTTTTTGACTTTTGTTGGGTGGCGACTCCTACCTTTTGATACCCAGCTCACTCCTCCTAGGCTAATCAAATAAGAGGGGCCCTAGATTCCTCTAGCTTCCTTCTTATCTTGTGAGACTCGAGGAGTGAGGCTTAGGTCCAGTCTTCAACTGTTTTAGTTTGATTAGCCTAAAGAAAACATAAAGGGATATAAACAGTGGTGACTTCACTAGGGACACTATGAGACCATACTCTAAAAGTACCTTAAATTAATATTGAAATTCATATTTTGAATTTATACTATTATTCTTTTTTCAAAATTGCATCACATGATACAGTCTTAGAATAAGTTAGGCATCCTTTTTATAACCTGATGTCATTTTCGAAGCATGAACCCAATTTCACTCAAATTGGCATGTTGTTAGAGGTGGCATCAAATCTAAGCCTTGTGCCTATAAGGTATATGAAATAGTGAACCAATCGGTCATATGCTAATGATGAGATAGACCTATTGTGGAGGGACCAAGCTTCGATGACCATAACTTACGCAACCAAACCATGAGCCCATGTAATGACCAATAGCAATTTCCTCTAGGTACCCTAGTTAATAATGCATTGCATGCTATGTGGGCTAATATATGTGAAATATGATTTAATCATCTCAAAATGCTATTAAACCCATTAGGCCTTTTTTAACTAGAATGGGTTAGACCCCGTATTTTGACTCAATTGAACATATCCAATGTATACAGGCCAAATATTTTGCATGCACTCTTCTATATGAGAGAAATAATGCTCAATTACCTATCATTCATTATTCGAGTCTATCGAGGCCCCTGATGTCCTATAGGTAAACCCTCCTAGGAAAGAGCATAAGACCTCGTGTGTGGGAAGTAATAAGGTTAGAAGGCCCTTACATGTGGTTGTTGTTGTACACATCGACATACATCGGCATTTCATGCATTCACATGCATTCTCATTCCATCATTTCTAACTTTATCTTATAACCATCATAAATCCTTAAGTCGCTTCGGTATAAGGGATAGACGGAAGGATAGCTAGATAAGAATTCACTTCTACCACTCACGATCTAACAGACATGGTAGGGCAAAATGAAAGCAATTCTTCTGCTCTGAATTTTGAAACTAGGATGGACCAAAAATTTAAGGAGTTTGAGAAAAGAATGATGGATATGATTTCAAGGGCAATCATTGAGGTTGTTCCTACTACCAGGTCACCACCACATGCTATATAGCAGCCAGGCATACTGGAAAGACTGTTGCTACCTATAAGGAAATTAGCACAAGGAAATAAGCTATAGGAGTTGGGGGGAAAGATAAAAAGGCTAAATTGGAAGAGTATAACTTTTGTGAAGACTTGATCACACCTTGAAAGTTTAAGGATGTTTCCATAAAGAAATTGGAAGAGAAAATGGAAGCAATGGCTAAACTCATCTCTATGGGCAAAGGAATAGATCTTGAGGAGCTTACCTTAGAATCTAAAGAGATCTTACCTTCCAAATTCAAGATCCCTGAATTGCCTAAATTTGATGGGACCTCTGATTTGAGAGCCCAAATTAAGCAATATGCCACAGTCATAAGAGGCATTGAGCTTAGCATGAAATAGAAGGTGGCTTATTTCAACCTAAAATTACAAGGAAGAGTAGTCAATTGGTATCATGGGTTAGAAAAAAAGTGAAGGAAGACTGGAGCAAGATCATAAAAACTTTCATTAACCAATATGATTGCAGCACTCACATAAAGGTTACCATGAAAGACCTTAAGTTGCTTAAGCAAAAATCCAATGAGACCTTTATAAAGTACATGTCAAGATGAAGGTCTAGGGTTCTAAAAATGAGGAAAAACTAGAAATGTCAAACTAGATCCATATATTTATCAAGAATGCTAATCCATACTTGAAAGATAACTTGAAAGCCAAAGGGTTAAAAGATTGGGAATCATTGAAAGATATAGCTATTGTTTTAGAAGAGGAGCACAATGAGTAGAAAAAGAGCTCAGGAGGATTCAACAATCGAAGAGTGGAACTAATTTTAGTCAAACTATTGAAGTATCTATTATAGCAAGACACTACTCAAACT
>CANXYI010322146.1:0-14770 GCA_948208565.1 Hura crepitans | reverse complement strand
AGCAGTTATGCTACCAAAATTTTGGCATAAGAATTCCCAATTTTGAATATGTAACTCAATTTTAAAAAATTTTTGGAAACCCATTTTAGTATGTGTTTTTCATACTTGATAAAATGTTTTAAATAACATTGAAGTATAAGTTAAGGTCAGATAACATGTTATATGTGCACACCTTAGTCAGCTATGGCGACCAACTGAGGATCGAGTAATGGGTGTCACAACACCCATGGTTAAGGTGCATAGCTAAAGAAGAAGGCAATTATGTTATATGAGAGGTTCATGAAGGTATTGTGGAGCTTACATAAGTGCTTGATTGGTAGTAAGAAAAGCATTACTATCCGCCTATTATTGCCCCATGGTGCATAGAGATACAAAGATATTATTCAAAAAGTACCCATAATGCCAAATTTACATAAAAAGTCTTGAGAAAACCATCAACACTTCAACAACCCATTGGAATAATCTAGTTGTTTGACCATTAAGGGATGGAAATTTTGGAACCCTTTCTAACAATAAAAAGGCAAAGGAGATTCTTGATAATAGTAACTAAGCACTTTACAAAATGGGTGGAAGTAAAACTAGTAACGACAATTACTACTGGAAAAAAAATCAAAGATTTCACCAAGAGAAAAATTATATGAAAATTCATGTTACCCATGATAATTATTATAGATATGGCAAACATTTTTATTCAACCATTTTTTGAGAATTCTACAATAACCTTAAAATTTAATTAAGGTTTACATCAGTGGCTCATCCCCAAACAAATGGAATGATAAAAGTAATAAACATTAATTTTAAAAGGATTAAAAAAATATTAGGGGAATCAAAGGGAAACTGGGTTAAATAATTGCTAAGTGTCATTTAGGCATATAAAATAATATCTCAAATAGCTACAGAGGAAGCACTATTATCCCTAACATATGGGTCTTAAGTAGTGATACCAATAGAGATTTAGGTCCCATCATTCCAAATGGAGATGTTCAATGAAGAAAACAATGAGGAAAAATGCAACTTGGATCTAGATATGATAGAAGAAAGAAGAGATGGTCATGATTAAGATCAAAGCTTACAAATAAAAAATCTCCAAATATTACAATGCAAAAGTCAAAGGAAGGCTATTAAAAACTAGAGATTTAGTATATAGGAAAGTAAAGATTGGCTAAGGTAGTTTAGGACTTGGCAAACTAATGCCTAATTGGAAAGGATCTTATGTAGCATCATAGATAGTAAGACTAGTAATGTATAAGTTAAAAACTATTGAAGTAAAAGAGGTCCCAAGAATATGAAACATTGAAAACATCAAAAAATATTTTGTGTGAAGTACTAAATCACATTGCATATGCTGATTAAACTTGAGATTACTAGGAAAAGGTTTATTATTGGTCTCTTTAAAGGCATAAGATGCCAAATAATATTGGTTAATTAGTAGGCCGCACTATAAATTTTTTAATAAATTTTCAAAATTGACTTATTTCTTAAGTACAAGTTATTATAAACTTGGTATAAATGAAAAAAGGAATGTAGTAGCTTGATAAAAATGGCATGGCTTTTTCATGAAGTAATCACAAAAATTAGCAAAATATATAATATTTTTGTAATAGAAGTTCGAATAGGCACATAAAGGCACTAATTAAAGTTGCCTAGTTATAAAAAAATCCTAATAGACATATTATCTCTAGGGAAAAAGATTCATATGCTACTTGATAGCCATATATTATATTTAAGAACTTAATGTAATAGATAATTAAAAAAAAAGAGTTGTAAAACCTAAAAGTTGCAAGGCACTAGTATAAGCATGGGTGAAATTTTGACTTGGCATAAAATAAGTCATGTGCATAAAAGATAAATTCGATCGAACCATTAAAAATTACTTAGAACGTAGTTAAAAAAATGTAAACATAGATATAATTCATTTACATCAATTACAAAAATATTAAAATAGAAGAAGATTGAAGAAAAAGAGAAAGCATCTAAAAAGGACATTAGTCAGCCTTTTCACTCAAATGCTCGGCAAGGTTGGGAGGACTGCCTTCATCTTTGTCTAGTAATTCCAAGTCTTTAACCTAGCAAAATACAAATTTGGATATTTCTTCTCAAGCTCAAATAGTAAAATTACATTGAGTTAATAGCACTGCCTAGCTCATTGATGACATCATTTTTTTACCTCTAAATCAAAAGAATGCCTAACTCTAGATCGATGTATTTCTTCCTTTTGGCTGAGAGTTCCTCCTTAAAACTTTTGATTTTTTTCCTTTAAATTGACCTTTTTTTTCTAGTTCTTACATTTTAAAAGCTTGGGAAGATAAAAGTGGCTTTGACTCATTCAATTCCTAGGCTTTCACTCGTAGCTCTTAGTTTTTAGACTCATACTCTTTATGTCTTGAATCAAAGCACTAATATGCTTATTCAAAGCTTTTTCAAAGAGGTAACTAGTTGAACACCCCTGAATAAAGAAGATATAAAGTTATTCAAAGTATCATATTTAAAAAGTACTAAAAAGTAATAAGGTAAATTACCTCCAAAACTCGATTAGTGCATAAAGCTGCCAGTTCATCCGGATCTTTGCATGCAGCATAACTTTTTTCATTAGTGGCCAAATTGATAAAATATCAAAAGCATTCAGCAACAAAGGGTATTTAATGATAGCTTTCTTCCTAAGTTGCTTCTCTAGAGCTTCCTTCATATCAAGAATTCGAAGGTACCTTATGAGAGAATTTTCTAGAGCAGATTGCTCCTTAGTAGTATGGATATCAATCATGTCCATTATGTCTATAGTAACCTAAGTAACTATTGATAGCTCAGTATCGATTGTCACATTAGGCAAAGGCCCAATGGAAACATCATTCAAAGAAGTCTATTTAGAGAAGTGCATCACTATGTGGTACTTTTATTTTCATATCTCAACCTTTAACTTTGTAGCTACTTCTTTTAATTCATCTACCTTAGTGGTCTTCATGTTGTCAATGCCTAAATAAGTTGTAATGCCCATAAATCGAGGTTATGTGAAAAGTACCTCCAAGGCTCAAGTAGGGTTCTTAGGGAGCTAGGCTACCTTCACAAGGCCCAAGAAGGGGCGTACTAGTCATGAAACTTTGGCACACCAAAAAATGGGTAAAATTAATTAATTAAAAAATTTAGCAGAACTAATAATTCATTTTGGGCTATAAGCTAGTGGATCGTAGCCTTAGATAGACTTAGGCTAGGAATGACTTGGTATATACCCGTACAGACCTGAAAATATCATACCCTAATGGTTAAAAATTCTACTAAGTTCATTGGTGAAGGAATTTTAATTTTTTGAGGTCGTTTGATAATTTTTTAAGGAAATAATTAATTGATTGGCCGATAGAATTTTGACGTGAAATTTTAAAACCCTATAAATAGGCCTAATCAATGATTTCTAGAATAGATGTGGTGATTTTTAGAGGTCCATAGGAATTTTTAAAATTTTCCAAAATTTTAGCTAAAATCGAGATTTTTTTCGGGAAGCTCAAGTGCCACATGTCACCACCCAAGGCACCTATACACCATTATATAAGGCCTAAGCCATGCAAACCTTCGACTTGGATGCCAAATCATCACCTTCCACTTACCTCTCCACCATTTCTTTCTCCTTTGGTCGACACCACCTCCACCATTTTTAGCCATGGCACCACCATTTCACCTCTATTCCACCACCAAAAATCACTATAATCAAGTGGTAATTGATCCTTAAAGACCTTAGTCTCCATCTCTATTGATGGAAGTTGAGAAAACTCACCAAAGGGTGAGATATACATAAGGTGGCTTAGAAAATTTAAGTTATGGAGTAAGTGATTTTCCTTGCTTTTTATTTTAGTTTTGTGTAGTTCTTCTAATTCTAAGACTAGCCATGTTTTTAGATTTTCAATTAAAGCTTTGGGTGATTTTCTATGAATTTTCTAAGGTAGGAATGATATTATGTAGGTGTAGAAAAAGTTGGTGAGAAATCAAGGAATTAGACTATTCAAAGTGTGAGGAAAGCTTCAAAGATTCAATAGGTATGTGATTTTGATATACTAAAGGCATGCCATATTGATTTTCAATGTGATTTGTCTTGAAATGGTGTATGGAAATCATGGTTTGATTAGTTATTGTGTATGAATTATTGATATAAGCCTAATTTGATGTTAATTGTACATGATATTGATGATTTGTATGGTGAATTAGTGGGAAAAATGGGTGGGTGGAAGGTCATGAAGTCACCTTGGCCAAGAGGTATGTTATGGAGCTGTGGCATAAAAGTCATATGAATGGCAGGTATATGATAAGATATGATATATGTGGCATGAAAATGTATGACTTGTATAGGTATTATGGTAAAAAAAAAAAAGGTTTGTAGGTACATGATCTTAGGTTGGCTAAGAGGGTTAGTATGGTGTTATAGCATATGTGTAAGTGATAAGGCATGTGTACATGATGTGTATAATGGGAATTGACCTGTTTGGCATGTGTATGAATAATATGTATAAAGACTTGATGTGAAATTGCATTTACATGCATGATTATGGTATGGTTGAGGCATATGCATAATGTGTCATGGATGGCATACATGGTGTGCGTGCAATTGTATGTATGCTAAAATTATGATATATGACAAGAATGTGTGATAAAATATGGAAATGTACATGTGTGTGACTGTGATTTAGTGATGGCTAAGAGGTATGGCTTGTATATATGACATTGCATGTATGGTAATATGGTAGGGCATGATACATTATGCATATGAATGGCATGAAATGCAGGACATGGTATTAATGTGAATATATGAGTTAATATGGCATAATGAATGGCAAGTAAAGATAATGGAAATGTGTCTATAAATTGAGTAAGACATGGCATGTAAATGGCATAAAAGAAATAGACTTGAAATGGCCTAAAAAGTGACTTAAAGTGTGCTTAAATTGGTAAGTAAATAAAACTTGCAATGTGCTTATTTTTTATGGCAATGTGAGGCCAATGTTGTTACCTTATTGGATTGAATGGAAGGAGAGTATATGTGGCTTAGAATGGCATGTCAATATGGCTTGAAATGGCATGAGGACATGCCTAAGGAAAATGAAAATTGACCTATAACTGTGTCCCTAAAGAATAAAATAGACCCATAACTGTGTAATGGAAATGAATATGTAGAAATGACTTGTAATAGAGGCATGACATAGACATGAAAAATGACTCATGATAATGGCTTGAAATGGACATAAAAAGACCTAAAACTATTTAGTATAAAAATGGACCTATAACTGTCTGGCATAAAAAGTGACCTATAACTGTCCAACTAAAAAATAAACTAAGGAAAATAAATCATAACTATGTATTAATCACCTAGAAATAAATTATATAAATGATCAGTAATGGAATAAAAATAATTAATAGATAGTTGGCCCATTAGTTAGACACCCATTGGATAGGTTGATTAGTTAACTAGGGGTTTGCAACTGCTAGGGTGCTGGTCCTCTGGGCCTTTACTAGTATGATGATATAGGCAGGTACAGCCACTGAGGTCCTGATAATTATTCTTCTGTGCTAGGTCAGTGCAGCAATTAAGGTTCACTAGCTGAGCCACTGCATAGTATGGTGTTATTATCTTTATTTGGTAGAGGCATATCCCTATTGTCAAACTAGGTGGGTGCAACCATTGAGGTCCATAAGCTGGGCCACCGCAATATGATGCATTGATGATATAATGATATGATGATATTTTATTTTTCTAGTATTGGCGAGTTTTAAGTCCCTACTATCAAACCAAGTCAGTACAACAATTGAGGTTCACTAGCTAAGCCGTTGCACTAGGATAATGTAGAGATTGAAGTCTAAAATATGGGTCACTACATAGTATTTATTTCCCTTTTTATCTAGTGTCTATAAGTGTAGTCTAACCAGTTGAGCCTATGTAATAAATTAAATAATAAATAATGATAGACAATAATAATAAGAATTGTGATAAATCAAATAGTGGCATCAGGCTGATTAATATAACAATGAGATCGATGAATAAAATAATACTATTTTTTATAATAAGGACACTGTCTGATACATTTTGCATTCATGGCATGTGTGATATACATGTTGCTTGCATGATATATTTTTATTACATCAATTCACCACTGAGTTTTATACTTAGCATATCAGTGTTTTGGTGCACCGGTAATAGAAGATAGCAATCCAACCTCTGTAGATTTTGTAGTGTAATGGTGGCAACAGTGAAGGGTATATTTTTGGTACTTTTTGGATTAATTAGATGCATTCATATAACTACTATGGTTTTGGGCTTAGCTAGCTTAGATGCCATGAGTGTTTGTAATTTTAAGCTTTACATGGTTGTTTGTATAAAAGCCTTTTATCTAAATGGTTTATTTTTGTATTTTCTTTTAATGGTGGGCCTAAGGCCCTAAGTGTTACTTGTGATATGTATGATGATATTGGAGGACCAGAATAGTCTAAGTGATGACAAGTGTTGATAGTATTTATTAGAAATGCATTTTTCATAAGTGTAATTTTAGAAATGTCACCGGGTAGCGTTGTGCTACCCAATTTTCTGTAAGGTGGATTCCCAGCTAAAAAATGGATTTTTATGTCTTGTATAACCTGAGTAATAATGCCTGAAGGTTAGATTAAGGATTTAGGTAAAATCTATCCATTAAATAAATAAGTCTATAAGTGTTAAAGAATATAGGCTGGAGAAATTTCAGTTTGGGTGACCTAGTGGGAAGTTGCACCTTTTATCAGATTTCTATGAAATTTAGGTGGGGTGTTAGAGTTAGTAGTATTAGAGCCTAGGTTTAGGCATTCCTAGGTATTTTACATGAGTGCTAGTGTCTAGGATTTGATTTTCTAATAAGCTACACTACAATGAGGCTGATAGGTTGTTATTCTTGTGTAGTAATCTAAGATGAGTGACAAAGGCAAACACAACCATAGAGGTCAGCTCAAGCTTTTGTATCTTGACCTAGACCTTTCTAGCAAGCCTCTAGTGCACTAGTATTAGCACCATTAGGTAGAAATACACCCCTAACCTATCAGACTTACAGTAAAAGACATTAAGGGCAGTGCAGATAGGCAAGGGTAAGAGAATGTTTTATCTATAAGGCTAAAGATAAATTTAAGAGGGATTATCCTTAGAGGCAGACTAAAACTACCCAGACTTAGGCATCATAATACCCCAAAACAAGGGGTAAAGATAGACTAAAGGTGACTAGTCTAGTAGTAGTCAGGGGGCTAGATTTAAGGCATGGGTTCTAGACAGACAATATGCAATTAGAGCTTATAAGGAGGTAGAGGCTTCATATGTTATTGCTGGTACTTTTTATTTATTTAATACACCAATTTTGGCTTTAATAGATCCTAGGTCCACTCACTCTTATATTTGCACCACATGAGCATAAGATAAGGGTCTAGAACTAAAGTTTGTAAGCATAAACATTCAAGTAAGTAATCCAATTAGATAGAGTGTGATAGTGAATAAAGTATATAGACACTATCCACTGGTAATTTAGAAACAACCATTCCCTATAGACTTTATTAAACTTCCTTTTCATGAATTTGACATTATCTTAGGTATAGACTGGTTATCTGAACACCAGGTAATGGTTCACTATAAAAATAAGAAACTCCCCTTCCAACTATAGAGGCATATGAAGTGACAATTATTAGTGAAAGAAATTCCCTGAATAACCTCATCTCAGCTGCTATAGCTAGATGACTTATTCATAAGGCTTGTGAAGCATATTTAGCCCATGTGATTGACACTAGTACCTCCACACCCAGTGTTAAACAAATTCCAATTGTGTCCGAATTCATTAATGTATTCCTTAAAGAGTTACTAAGATTACCTCCATAGCGGAAGCTTGATTTTGAAATTAAAGTGTATCCTAGTACTTCCCCTATGTCCATTACTCCCTACAGAATGGCACCTGTAAAATTGAAAGAGTCGAAGGTGCAGTTGCAAGAATTGCTAGACAAAGGCTTCATCAAACCTAGTGTTTCACCTTGGGGAGCACCTATGCTCTTTGTAAAGAAGAAAGACACATTACTTTGGTTGTGTAGTGATTATAGGTAGCTGAATAAGGTAACTATGAAGAATAAATATCCTTTGCCTAGGATTGATGATCTTTTTTATCAACTTAGAGGTGTTGATATCTTTTCTAAGATTGACCAGAGATTAAGTTACCATCAGCTAAGGATTAAATAGGCTGATATACTTAAGACTATTTTTAGAACTAGATACATGCATTATGAGTTCCTAGTGATACCATTTAGACTCACTAATGCTCTAGTAACTTTTTATGGACCTGATGAATAGGGTGTTTTAACCTTACTTAGATCAATTTATGGTAGTGTTCATTGATGACATTCTGGTGTATTCCAAGATTAGGGAGGAACATGAACAGTATCTTAGGGTTGTGTTATAGACTCTAAGGGAGAAACAATTATATGCTAAGCTGAGCAAATGTGAATTCTAGTTGAATGAAGTAGCTTTCCTAGGGTATATTGTATTAACAGAAGGTATCAGAGTAGATCCTAGTAAGATTAAAGTTGTGTTAGAATAAGAATCTTGTAGGAATTTTACTGAGATACGGAGTTCCTTAGGATTGACTGGGTACTATATAAGATTTGTGAAAGGGTTCTTAACGATTACAACACCAATAACTAGGTTGATTAGAAAGAATGTAAAGTTTGAATAGGATGCAAAATGTTAAGAGAGTTTTGATAATCTGAAGAAATGTTGACAGAAGCTCCTATCCTTATCCAACCTAAATAGGGAAAAGATTTTGTAGTATACAGTGATGCCTCACTCAATGGACTAGGTTGTGTACTGATGCAAGAAGGTAAAGTGGTAGCTTATGCCTTTAGACAGCTAAAGCCACATGAGAGGAATTATCCTACTCTTGATTTGGAGTTAGTTGTAATTGCTTTTGCATTGAAAATTTAGAGGCATTTATCTATACAGTGAAAAGTGCTACATTTACACTAATCATAAGAGTTTGAAATATCTCCTCACCCAAAAGAAGTTGAACTTGAGGTATCAATGATGGTTGTAATTGATTAAGGACTATGATTGTTTGATAGATTACCATATAGGAAAGGCTAATGTGGTGGAAGATGCCTTAAGCAAGAAATTTCATGGTAACATTGAGAGCTATGAATGTTAGAATGCAATATATAGAGAAAGATGCCATTTTAGCTGAGTTACAGATCAAAACTAATTTTAAATAGTAGATAAAAGAGGTATAAACAAAGGATGAACAATTAGTACAGATTATAAATAAAGTCAAGAGGGAAAGACTGCTGAATTTGAACTAAGTGAAGATGGATATTTGTATTACCATGGTAGGTTGTGTGTACCTAGTATAGATGACTTGAGAATATAGATCTTGATGAAGGCATATAAAGTTCCTTACTCTGTGCATCTAAGCAATACGAAGATGTACCTAGATTTGAAATCATATTATTTGTGGTCAGGGATGAAAGGGGATGTAGCTAAATAGGTATCCAAATGTTTAACATGTTAAGAAGTAAAAGCTGAGCATCAAGTTCCTTCTAGATTGTTGTATCCAATAGCAATGCCCAAATGGAAATGGGAGAAGGTTACAATGGTTTTTGTGAAGGGATTACCACTGACCAAAAGCAAGTGTGATGTTGTGTGGGTAGTTATGGATAGATTGACCAAGACAGCTCATTTTATTCCTGTAAGGATGGATTATTCCTTGGAGAAACTAGAAAGGTTGTACATCGATGAGATTGTGAGACTCCATAGTTTGCCAGTGGCTATTATTATGGATAGAGACCCTCGATTCACTTCCAAATTTTGGAAGAAGTTACATAAAGTTCTTGGTACTAGACTGACCTACAGTATAGCTTTTCACCCTCACATAGATGAGCAATTAAAATAGGTAATACAAGTACTGGAGGACATGTTACGTAGCTATGTAATAGAGTTGAAAAGAAGTTGGGATCAGTATTTGTCTTTAGCTAAATTTGCATATAATAATAGTTATCAAGCTAGTTTGGGCACGGCACCCTATGAGGCATTGTATAGCAAAAGGTGTAGGACTCTTCTCTGTTGGAGTGAAGTGGGTGAAAGCAAGATTATGGTGATTAACCTGATCAAGGATGTAGAAGATAAAGCTAAGGTTATAAGAGAGAGATTGAAAGCTACCACAGATTGACAAAAATCCTATGCTGATCTAAAAAGGAGGGATATAGAATGTGAAGTGGGTGAGAAAGTTTTCCCAAAAGTATTTTCATGGAAAAAGATACTCAGATTTGGCAAAAAAGGGAAGCTTAGTCCTAGATTCATTAGTCCTTATGAAATTACAAAACGAGTAGAGCCATTGGCATACAAGCTAGTTTTGACACCTGAGCTATGAAGAAGAACCAGTGCAGATTTTGGCTAGAGAAGTTAAGTAGTTAAAAAATAAAGCCATACTAGTTATCAAAGTGTTATGCAAACATCACAATATCGAACAAGCTACATGGCAGAACGGGGAATAGATGAAGGCTCAATACCCATATCTATTTACACCAGGAAATTTTAAGGACGAAATTTCATAAAAGGGGAAGGATTGTAATGCCCATAAATCGAGGTTATGTGAAATGTACCTTCGAGGCTCGAGTAGGGTTCTTAGGGAGTCAGGCTACCTTTATGAGGCCCGAGAAAGGGCGTACTAGTCATGAAACTTTAGCGGGCCAAAAAATGGGTTAAATGAATTAATTTAAAAATTTAGCAGAACCAATAATTCATTTCGAGCCAAAAGCTAGTGAATTATAGCCTTAGATAAACCTGGGCTGGGAATGGCCCGAGATGTGCCCAAATAGACCTAAAAATATCATACCTTAAAGGTCAAAAATTCCATTGAGTTCATTAGCAAAGGAATTTTAATTTTTTGAGATAATTTGATAATTTTTCAAAATTTCTCAATTTTTTGAGGAATTAATTAATTGATTGGGCGATGGAATTTTGATGTGAAATTTTATAGCCCCGTAAATAGGCCCAATTAAGGATTTTTATAATAGACGTAGTGATTTTTAGAGGTCCAGATAAATTTTTAAAATTTCTCAAAATTTTAGCTAAAATTCAGATTTTTTTCAAGAAGCTCGGGTGCCACGTGTCACCACTCGAGGCACCCATGCACCATTATATAATGCCTAAGCCATACGGAACTTCCACTTGGATGCCAAATCATCACCTTCCACTCAACCCCTCTACCATTTCTTTCTCTTTTGGCCGATGCCACCTATACCATTCCTCTACCATTTTTAGACATAGCCACTGCCATTTTACCTCTATTCCCCCACTAAAAAACACCATAATTAAGTGGAAATTAATCTCTAAAGCCCTTAGTCTCTATCTCCATTCATGGAAGTTGAGAAAATTCACTAAAAGGTGAGATATACATAAGGTGGCCTAGAAAATTCAAGTTATGGAGTAAGTGGTTTTTCTTGCTTTTTATTTTAGTTTTGTGTAGTCCTCCTAATTCTAAGACTAGCCATGTTTTTAGATTTTCAATTAGAGCTTTGGGTGATTTTCTATGAATTTTCTAAGCTAGGAATGGTATTATGTAGATGTAGAAAAAGTTGTGAGAAATCAAGGAATTAGGCCATTAAAAGTGAGAGGAAGGCTTTAAAGATTTAATAGGTATGTGAATTTGATATATTAAAGGCATACCATGTTTATTTTAAATGTGATTTGTGTTGAAATGTGTATGGAAATCATGGTTTGATTAGGTATCATGTATGAATTATTGATATAAGCCTAATTTGATGTTAATTATACATGATATTGATGATTTGTATGGTGAATTGGTAGGGATAATGGGTGAAAAGTCATGAAGTCACCTTGGCCAAAAGGTATGTTATGGAGCCATGGCATAGGAGTGATATGTATGGCATGTATATGATAAGATATGATATGTGTGGCTTGAAATTGAATGACATGTATAGGTATTATGGTAAAAAAAAGGCTTATAAGTGCTTGATCTTAGGTTGGTCGAGTGGTGTTATGGCATATATGTAAGTGATAAGGCTTGTGTACATGATGTGTAAGATGGGAATTGACATGTTTGGCATGTGTATGAATGACATGTATGAAGACTTAATGTGAAATTACATGTACGTGCATGATCATTGTATGGCCAATGCATGTGCATGGTGTGTCATGGCATGGCATGCATGGTATGTTATACGTGCATGTGTGTGTATGCTAGAATTATGATATATGATGAGAATATGTGATAAAATATGGAAATGTGCATGTGTGTGACTGTGATTTAGTGATGGCTGAGAGGTATGGCTTGTTTGTATGACATGGCATGTATAGGAAGTATGGTAGGGCATGATGTATTATGTGTATGAATGGCATGACAAGATGACATGAAATGTAGGACATGGGATTAGCATGAATATATGAGTTAATATGGCATAATGAATGATGAGTAAAGATATTGGAAATGTGCCTATAAATTGAGTAAGACATGGCATGTAAATGGCATGAAAGAAATGGACTTAAAATGGCCTAAAAAGTGACTTAAAGTGTGCTTAAATTAGTAAGTAAATTGAACATGTGATGTGCTTATTTTTTATGGCAATGTGAGGCCAATGTTGTTGCCTTATTAGATTGAATAGAAGGAGAGTATATGTGGTTTAGAATGGCATGTTAATATGGCTTGAAATGGCATGAGGAAATGCCTAAGAAAAATGGAAATTGACTTATAATTGTGTCCCTAAAGAATAAAATGGACTCCTAACTGTGTAATGGAAATGAATATGTAGAAATAACTTGTAATAGGGGCATGACATGGACATGAAAAATGACTCATGATAATGGCTTGAAATGGACATAAAAGGATCTAAAACTGTTTAGTATAAAAATGGACCTATAATTGTTCGGTATAAAAATGACTTATAACTATCCGATTAAAAAATAGACTAAGGAAAATAAATCATAACTATGTATCAAACACCAAGAAATAAATTATATAAATGATCGGTAATGGAATAAAAATAATTAACATATACTTAGCCCATTAGATACCCACTAGATGGGTTAACCAGTCAACTAGGGGTTTGCAGCTGCTAGAGGTACTGGTCCTTTAGGTCTTTAGCAGCATGATGATATAGGCAGGTCCAACCATTGAGGTCTTAATAATTGGGCCACTGCACTAGGTCAATGTAATGTGTAACGCCCACATTTTAAGGCTTTAGGAATAGTGCCACAGGGTTCGAGGAGTGCACCCGAGGTGCCAGGTCACTTGCACATGGACTGAGGTAGTGGCGCGGGTTGTAAAACTTTAAAGGGCCTTAACTGGATGAAAAAGGCAAAATAAAAAAAATTAGCAAAACTAACAATTCATTTCAGGCTGCAAGCTACCCATCAGGCCAATAAAAAAGTTTTTAGGCCAGGACTGACCCGAGTTGTGCCCAGACAAACTCGAAAATATTAGACCCTGAAGCTAAAAAATTACACTAAGTCTAATGGTGAAAGAATTTTTGAAATTCGAGGTTGTTTGCAAAATCTCACAATTTTTTAGGTTAGCACGTAAATTGAGGCAATCTAAAAACTATCCTATCGATGGAATTTGGCCATGAAAATTACGAGCAAGTAGAGGGGATTAAAATAAGAATAAAAAAAGGTGTAATTTTTAGAGGTTCGAGTGAATTTTTATGAATTTTTTAAGTTTCCTAAAAAATTAGGATGGTTCGAGAATTATCGAGACAAGGTTGAGGTGGCAAAATAGGGCCCACAGTAGTGTCAAATGTCTTAGCCCACTTGCCAAGTGGCAAATAGGCCATCACAAGTGGATTTCCACTTGTAAGCAACAAAATCAATTTTTCTCCTTTCCTGCCCAGTTATCGACACCACTCTTGGAGTTTTCAGGCCATAAGTTTCTGCTCTGGCATCCAAAAGTGGTAAAAATTTCCTTTGGATGTTAGGCACCAGTAGGAAAAAGAATCATGCCAAAAAGAGTTGTGGTTTGGGAGAAAAATATCAAAAAAGGAGACAAACTCAGAACAGTCCAAAACTGTGCATGTGAGGTGAGTTCTTAGCTATATCTACCCCATTTCTTGGACTTTTTCAGTGATTCTTAATGCTAAATCATAGCTAAGACATGTGTGTGTGTGTATGATGCATTAGTGGCCATTGGATGGCAAATGTTGGCTTACAAAAGGAGAACAAAAGTACCATGGAAACTAGAATGGGGCTTGCAACTTGCTTATGGATAGGGTTGCCACCTTCAAAAAGGGATGTAAGTGAATTTACAGCCTTTTTCTCATGTGTATAGGTGCCTAGGCTAGTGAACTTTGAGTTAGAATGGCTAGAAGTATGAATTCAAGGTTGATTCTTTCATTTGTAATGTTGGTTAAGTGGAGAATTTGGTAGAATTAGATGTGTTGTCTTTATTGTTTGCAAAATTAGCCTAAGTTGCTTGCTAAAATTGCTACCTATAGTTGTTTGAAAGAGTGAATTGCTACCCAAGATGAATGGGGAATATGCTTGGCATGCTAGGGTATGAACTAGGTGAAATTGGGGTGTGAATCACTAAGGATTATGTAATTGTGCTTGTATCTGTGAGTTACAAGGGATGGTTTCTAAGAAATGTTATAGGTGCCTTAGCTAAATTGGCTTCAATTGTAATATTCATGATCATACTTGAGTTTATAACATGGAAAATTGCTTGAATGTTATGCTTTGGTGAGAAAGAATGAGAATTTAGTCCATTTTCCCTATGTACATGAAAGTTAATTATGG
>CANXYI010322092.1:0-10375 GCA_948208565.1 Hura crepitans | reverse complement strand
AACTAGGGAGTAGCAATTACTATGTAATTTGGTTCTTCGGGGCCTACTGTTGTGTGTTAATTGTGGTAGGTGCAACTGCTGAGGTTCTGACATAAACCCTGCACAATAGGATATTGGGAGGTCCACCTAGGCTGATCCCTACTACCCGTTTATCTGTTGTAGGTATTAGGAGGTCCCACGGGGCTGATCTGTGCTATCCACCCTTAGTGATATTGATATAATCTATAGATATTGGGAGGTCTACGGACTGATCCCTACTATCTACTAGTCCAATATTGGTCTATGGATTGATCCCTACTATCGGGTGAGGTAGGTGCAGCTGCTTAGGTCCTAAAAGTGGGCCACTGCATAGAATAGTCCCACTATTTGGTGTCTTAAAGAGTTGTCTGTCTGCCATGGGCCTGTAATATTAATAACCCTGACTGATATGATAATTGAATACATTATTATGACATGTAACACCACATTAGAATGCCATATCTTTCTATCATTCTTTCATATTAATATATTACGCTTTCTCATGACACCTTACTTGTCATAACATAATCACCGTATACACAAATATCATTCACATGCCATAGAGGCTCTCATATCATCACATGCATGTTATATACATAATGAACATGCAATAGGCCTAGTAATAAAGCATTTTGCCACTTAAAGCTCAATGTACATCATTAATACACTATATCATGCATTAAATTGATAATTGAATGCATTATCACATTATACATTTATTATGTCATCATATCACATAATATGCTCTAAACACATTATCAATTTTTTTTTTTTGCATATGATCATGCATAGATATTGACATACATTGCATACATCATACACACTATCTCTATGCCATTGACTATTTGGCCACACCATTATGGTAAGCTTACACTTACATTATCTTTTTATTACTCATACTATATCTTTCCCCATGGTTATAAACATACAAGTAACCATGAACATTCATATCATACTTAACATCAAGCATTGTCATACATAATTACATCAACAATCATGACATCATACATGCATTTCTTTATATTAAATATTCTATCTCATATGCATATAATCACCTAGACATTCATAAACGCAATACATCATTTGTATGCATTTCATGCCAATTCACACATATGTACATACACATAGGCCATTTGGCCAACATGCCTCCCAACATGACATAATGCCATTAATTACATCATACATCATTTTTTTCACATCTATATAGGCAATTACATTCATTCATGGTCATACATCATACATAACATACATATGTGGTATATATATCCTCACATGTGACCATATAAAGTCAACACACATATATACAACATAAATTAGCCATAATGCCATTCATGCCCCTAAAAACTTTATTTCAAGCTTCTAACATCATACATAATATCCAAATGGACACATAATTCCATTCATAGGCATGCATCACATTTCTCATGCATAATGCCTAATATACATACACTTACATGCATATCAACATTACATATAATATCAACATACATAATTCTTATCCATCTAACATCATAAATGATTTTAACATACATCAATTGCACCATTAATCATAATTAATGCCATTCAGAAGCCTAATTAATCATTTAATACATGAACACCATAAATGAGATATTATGGAATAATTAGGGCATAATTAAATTTTCACAATTTATGTCGATTATACATACCAAAAGAATTGAAATGCACCACCAAGGACTATTTACACCTTGCTTTTCCCTTTATCTCGCATTTTTTCGATTTTCTCAACTATCTATTACAGATTCAATGTATAAAAATTCATAAAAAAATCATATAGACACTAAAATGAAAAATTGACTACATAGACATGACATTGGGCACCTAAGGAATATGGGAAAATTATTAGAACTCAAAAAATCTTACCTGACCAATCTCAAATTACTATTCATCGAGATGAAAAATCGAGCTTGTTTTCTTATTTTTTGTGCAATCCAAGATGGAAATGGCATATAGAGGTTGTGGTGGCACGGACTCAAGTCTTGAAAGGAAGAAAATGGCTTCTTTTTTGCTCCTATGGGCATTGGATGTTTGGTTTTAGAAAGAAGGCACTATTCTTGCTTTCACCAAGCATTTGACCCCTTATATAGTCCCTTTTTTTCAATTTTCTTTGCCTTGTTTTTAACTCTGAGAGATTTATAAATATCCATAATTCAAGCCTTAAAGGCCTCTAAAAATCTATGCTCAAAAATCACAAAAAATCGATTAAAAACATAGTTTTTTAGGTTATACAATTTTAGTAAAAATACTTTTCTATCTCCAAAAATTCTAATTCCAGTGCCAACAAGCTAATTAGAATTTTTGAGTATTAGGTTGTATTAATCGCAAAATTTTCTAAGTAGCTTTTTGAACATTTTATGGTTCAACTAAAATTAGGTCACTATTCACATAACACTACCATAAAACTTTCTTTGCATTTTTAACCAACTAAATGGCTTTAGTTTAGTTTCATACTTTGCCCAAAATTATTTTATGATGAATACTTTCACTTGGTCACTTTAGTGTATCCCGGGTCTCAAGAACACTCTTCATATCCCAAGAAATAACTATTTATAAGTCAGGATTTTTGAGAGTTACATTTCTTTCCCTTTTAAAAAATGTCATTCTCGACATTGCTTGGCTTAAATAACTAAGGATATTGCTCTCTCATCTAAGCTTCTGTTTCCCATGTAGCCTTTTCTATCCCATGGTGCCTTTAAAGAACTTTCATCAAAGTTACTGACTTGTTCTGAAGCTTTTTAACCTTTATGTCCAAGATCCTTATAGATTCTTCTTCATAAGATAGATCTAGACAAATCTCCACTTCTTCCACTAAAAACACGTGTTTAGGATCCAATCTGTATCTTCTAAGCATGGATATATAGAAAACATCATGTATCTACTAGAGTTTAAGAGGCAAAGCTAGTTTGTAGGCTATTGGCCCTATATGTTCCATTATTTTGTATGGCCCAGTAAACTTAGGACTTAACTTGCCTTTCTTGCCAAAATGCAAAACCTTCTTCTAAGGTAAAACCTTAAGAAATACTTTGTCTCCCACCTCGTACTAAACATCTTTTCTCTTCAAATCGACATATGACTTCTATTTGTTAGAGTTGGTTTTAACCTTTCTCTGATGATTTTCACTTTCTCCTCTGCATCCTTGATCAAATCTGGTCCCATAAGCTTAGTCTTACTGAGCTTATACTAGCACAAAGGAGTTCTGCACTTCCTTTCATACAACACCTTATAAGGAGCCATACCCAAGCATGCTTAATGGCTATTATTATAAGCAAACTCCATCGATGACAGATAGCGATCCTAGCTACCCTTGAACTCAATGGCACAACTCCTCAACATATCCTCAAGCACCAAATAACCATACTTTTACATGAGCATAACATCATATAGAACTTAACATCAATCATTCAAGTACTAAAAGATTACATGAATGACTCTTTTTAACTATCTATCAATTTGAGGATGAAATGTAGTACTAAAACTCCATCGAGTACCTAAGTCACTATAAAGTTTTTTCTAATACCTCAATGTAAATCGTGGGTCCTAATCAGATATGATAGAAGATGGCACTCTATGCGACCTAATAATCTAATCTTTATATAATTCAGCAAGCTTCTCCAAAGAGTAGTCTATCCTCACTAGTATGAAATGAGCAGTCTTGGTCAAATGGTCTACCATAACCCATGTTGAATCACATCTGCTCATTGTCATTAGCAATCCAACAACAAAATCCATAGTGACCTTATCCCATTTCCATTCTAGAATTGTTATAAGATAAAGTAATTCAAATGGAACTTAATGTTCTGCCTTCACTTGCTGACAAGTAAAGCACTTGGTCACAAACTCTTATACATCCCTCTTTATACCCGACCACCAATATGACAACTTTAAATATTGATACATCTTTATACTACCAAGATGCATAGCATAAGGTGCAATATAAGCCTCTTGCAAAATGTCTTCTTTTGCTCTTTGACATTTGGAACACAAATCCTATCATGATTGTACAAACAACCATCACTCTTAATTTCATACTCAGTAGGCTTCCCCTCTTAGATAGCATTTATCACACTTATCAGCATGTGATCATCTCTTTGATAATCCTTAACTCGTTATAGTAAATTATGCTTAACTTGCATCTCTACCAATAAAGCATCATCACCCATAAGTTGTAATCTGACATTCATTGCTCTTATGGTTGCCATGAACTTTCTACTGAGAGCATCCAACACTACATTGGCCTTTCCAAGATGATAATTGATCAAATAGTCATAGTCATTGATCAATTCCATCCATCTCCTCTATCTCAAGTTTAACTCATTTTATGTAAGAAGATACTTCAGAATCTTATGGTCAGTATAAACATAGCACTTCTCTTTATAGAGATAGTGTCTCTAAATCTTCAAATCAAACCCAATAGCTGCAAGCTCTAAATCATGAGTAAGGTAGTTCTTCTTATGTGTCTTTAGTTGCCTTGAAGCATAAGCAATAACCTTGCCATCTTGCATCAGAACACAACCTAACCCATTATAAGATGCATCACTATATATAGTGAAGTCTTTCCCAAAAACTAGCTGAACAAGAATCAGTGCCTCTATCAATATCACTTTAAGCTTGTCAAAACTCTTTTGACATCTATCATCCTAGACAAACTTGACATCTTTCCTTAACAGATAAGTTATAGGTGCTGCTATCAAAGAAAAACCCTTAATAAATTATCTGTAATACCCTGCCAAACCAATGAAACTCCTAATCTTTGTGGTGTTCCTAGGTGGCTTCCACTTTATGATTGCCTCAATTTTACTAGGATCAACATGAATCCCCTCTACAGATGCTATGTACCTAAGAAAAGACACTTCACTAAGCTAGAACTTACACTTACTGAGCTTAGCATACCATTTCTCATCTCTCAAAATTTGCAAAACTATTATCAGATGTTGTTCATAATCTTCTTTACTCTTTAAGTAAACCAAGATGTCTTCGATGAAAACCATTGCAAACTAGTTAAGATACTATTTGAACACACGGCTCATCAGATCCATAAAATTTGTAAAAGAATTTATAGGCCCAACTGGCATTATCAAGAACTCATATTGATTATATCTCATTTTGAAAGTTGCCTTCGCCACATCAAACTCTTTCACCCTTAACTAGTAATAATGAGATCTCAAAGCAATCTTAGGAAACACTCTAACTCCTCTAAGTTAATTAAAATAGTTATTAATCTGTGGCAAAGGATACTTGTTCTTGATGGTTACCTTGTTTAGCTATCTGTAATCCATACATAACCGAAGAGAACCATCTTTTTTTCTTAATAAATAAAATCGGTGCTCCCTAAGGTGACACACTTGGTCTTATAAAACCTTATCAAGTAACTCTTGAGCTAAATCTTTAACTCTTTTAACTCTACTAGAGCCATTTGATATAGAGCTATCCATATTAGAGTAATGCCAGGTAGAACCTCAATACTAAACTCAAGTTCCTATTCTGGTGGCAAACTGAGCAACTCTTTAGGAAAAACATCCAAAAACTCTGACACTATCGATATATGACTAGCATCCAACTCATCTCTACGAGTATCATATACATGAGCCAAGAAAGCTTAACAACCCTTCTTTAACATATGCCTCACTGTCACAGCTGATAAGACATTGGCCAAAAAGTATGCCCTCTCACCCACAACTGTGATCTCAAACCCATCTTTTGTTGTAAGAGTTATCTTCTTCAACTTGCAATCTACCATTGCATGATACATGGACAAGAAATCCATGCCTAATATCAAATCAAACTCATCAAACAATAACTCAATGAGATTAGCCAAAAACTTGTACCCTTGAACCATCAAATGACACTCTTTGTAAACCTTATTTACTATGACATGCTAACCTATGGGATTGCTAACCATAATCTCTAGGTTAAGAAGCTCATAATCTAACCCCCAATCTTGTGCTCATGATATGCATATATATGAATGTGTAGACCTCAAATCTATCAAAGCTAAAGTAGGTGAGTCAAAGAGAAAAAAAGTACCAGTAATGATGTTTGGTGCATTAGCCTCCTCCCTAGATCTAATGGCATACTACTTGGTAGGAACTCTATGCTCAACTCTAGACTTTGATCTTTCTCTTTGGGCTCCCTCTGCTCTCTCCTAGTTCTCCCTTCTAGCCTCTAGTGGAAACATGTGTAAATCCCTATTCGGCATCAGCTCTCTTTAGACAATCTCTAAAAAAATGATCTAATGACCCACATGAAAAGTATACAGCTTCAGCTTCCAACACTTTCCTCGATGTCTTTTGTGGAAAGTCTAACATTGAGGTATCTGGCCACTCTTAGCTGTAGAAACTAGGGTATTGGTAGCTTGAGATTATTTTCCAACCTTGCCTTTGTTACCCTACACTGTCTTTTAAGACTGACCCTATTTCTGTGTCTACTGTGGTACCCCAGATTGATAACCCTTGAACTTCTTATCTAACCTTTGAGCTACACTAGAAGCCCCATGACCAAAAGATTGCTTCTTCTGATAAAACTCTCTTTTCTTTCTACACTCCCTTAATGGATTTGTAGATAGATACTAGCTCTAAAAAGTCTCTGATCTTCATAGGAACTACCTGTGACTTGATGTCCATATGAAATCCCTTCTCAAGTCTCTTGCATGTGTTAACTTTTATAGAAATATACTAGCATAATATAGCAAAGTCCTTCTTGTACTCTCTAATGGACTTTTGCTCCTGCTTAAGGTCCATGAACTACTATCTCCTGTTGTCAAGATAATCTTTTGTGATATACTTTTTTTGGAACTCTGACAAGAAAAAGTCCTAAGATAGCTCTTCCTTTAGCTTATGCTTAGTCAAATCTTCCCACCACTTCGATGCTTCTTTCTAGAGCAAAGACATGGCACATATCACCTTCTTTTCTAGGGTGTATTGCATCTGCTTTATAATCTTTTTAGTACGATCCAACTAGTACTCTACCTTCCTAGGCTCTACAATAACCTCTCTTTTAAAATCCTTGGCTACCATCTTCTTAACTCTCTCAAGGTAGGTCTTCTGGAGAGCTGAAGGAACCTTTGACTGCTATGCTAGTGGTGGAGTAGCAGTTGTTGCATCTCTTGCATAAACACTAGTGGCACTAGAGCTATAAAAGATGCTTCACTACACAACTAGATATAGATGCAACACTATCAGACTCTTATCCCACAGATATGGAACCTGTCTCTTAACTTCCTCATCGTGGTGCAGTGCGTGACCACTCATCTTATCTGTAGGTAAAAGAACAATTCATAAGCCTTGATATCATAAATTGTATGATGTATAAACTTAACCTAAAGTAATTATATGTTGCCTAGGAATGTCTAAATCAGAGCTCTAATACCACCAAATGTGACACCTCTTACCCGATACAGATGCCAGACCCGAATAAGGAATGCACACAAAAATGCATTACTGAACTCATAACATGATAACTCTTTTCAAAACATTATTAAATCATTCTTAACAAAATGTTTATTTTACAAAAATACAGGTTTTCAAATTTTGGTTACTATTCACAGTTAGGATAATGTCCCGATATAGCCATTATGCTGTCGAATTTTTGATACGAGGATTTTCAAATGTGAAAAGTAACTAGTTTTTGAAAAATTTTTGAAAACTCATATTTTTTGTAGAATAAATATTTTGTTAAGAACAATTTAATCACATTTTGAAAAGAGTTTTCATATTTTGAGTTCTATAACACGTTTGTGTGCACATTCCTTATTCGGGTTCGACAATCAAATTAGGTAAGGGGTGTCACCATTCCCCTATGAATTCTATTCACACTTGTATTCCACTCTAGCTAGAGATTCCTAAATAAAGATAATTTGTTCAAACTATGAGATAAACTCTCTAAAAAAATTCAAAGTGGTTTATCCTTTCTTGATCACTTAACTATCTTTAAATAGCTCAGATATACCCAACCTCTTAGCTATATATTCCTTATGAATACACTAGAGCCAAATATAGCACTTGGCACTTAAGATACGTTAGTGATCTCAAGTCCAAGAATACTTGCAACACTGATATTATGAGATACTCTCACTAACATAGATTATATATCAATATGAAGATCTCATGCTAGATTATAAATGTACTTATTTCTCGGACAAGCATTTACACGTTAACTCTAAGCATCACATGCTCATAGCTTGTGAGAACTACTGCTTAGCCTAGCCAAGGAGTATAACATATGCCGATGGGCCATCTTGTTAATACTATAACTAGGGTTAACTTTGGTATTATCACATTTGCATACAATAGGCATCTCATATCACGAACTCTTTATGAGTACCTTTATACTGTAGTTATATACCAAGAACTTTATTACATAGTTTAAAATTATTATCAAAAAAATGAATGAACATAAGCACTAAGTAATAAAAAATGCCATATCATTATTGAACAATGTCTACATGCACATGAAAAAATATCCTTATTACATATGGGCTTTAGCATATTCTACTAACAACCTCTTACTTGCACTGGAGCCAATCACACATGTACCTAATATCCATGGTATTTACATAATGATCGAACTTGTTCTATGATAGTACCTTAGTGAGAGGATCAACAATATTTGGATCTTTGAGGACTTTTTAATCTTCACCTCTTTTTTACCAACAATCTCCCTAATTAGATGGTAGCACTTAAGGACACACTTGGATCACTAATGAGGCCATGGTTCCTTTGCCTATGCAATGGCACTATTGTTGTCACAATACAAAGGTATAAGATCTATCATGGAATGTGCGCCCTCTAAGTTCAATGATAAACTTCCTGATCCAAACTACTTTCTTAGTTGCATTAGAAATGGCAATAAACTCAGCTTCAATTCTTAAGTCTATAGTTATTTCTTGTTTAGAACTCTTCTAACTAATTGCACCTCATCCAATGAAGGTTTACAATTGCATTTATTAGATTGAAAGCTAGCATCAATAATCCATTGGCTTGTAAATCCCATTCTTTATATACTAAGAACACATCCTTGGTCCTTCTCAAGTACTTAAGAATGTTCTTTATAGCCACCCAATAATCTTCTCTATGACTAAATTGGAATCTACTCATGACACTCAAAGCAAATGCTATACCAAGTCATGTATATAACACAACGAACATGATAAATCCTATAATGGATACATATGGGATCATACTTATGCATTCTCTCTTCTTTTGTGTTTTAGGATATATAGATTTAGAAAGGAATTTTCCATAAACCATAAAAATGAATCTTTTCAAATCCATGCTAAACCTCTTTAGCATCTTATCTATGTATATAGATTGCAAAAGACTTATCAACTTTCTAGATGTATTTTTATAGATCTTTATCCTCAATATATAGGTTGTTTCACTAAGGCCTTTCTTGGAGAATTGTCTAAATAATCAAATCTTCACAAACTAAGCGACATTATTTCCCATAAGTAATTTGTCATTACCATAAAGTATAATGAAAACGATTATACTCCCACTGACCTTCTTACACACAAATGGTTCATTGACGTTTTGTGAGAAACCAAACTCTTTGATTGTCTCATCAAACTGGAACAACTCCTAGATGCTTGTTTCAATTCATGAAAGGATTTCTAAAGTTCGCATACTTTGATACTATCATTAGATGTGAATCTCATAGGTTGTGTCATATACACCTCTTCTAACAAATTTCCAAAGAAAGCAAACATTACATCTATTTTCCAAATCTCATAGTTATAATGAATGAAAATTGCAAGCAATATCCTATTAAGCTTTTCCACTAGTGAAAAGTTTCATCAAAGTCAATTCCTTACATTTGATAATTACCTTTAGCAATAAGGCATGCTTTATAGGTAACTATGTTACCTTTCATGTCATTCTTCTACTTAAAGATCCATTTGCAGCCAATGGGTTGTATGCCTTTAAGTGGATCGACCAAAGTTGAAACCTAATTGTCATACATGGAATCCATATTGAATTTCTTAGCCTTTAAGCATAATTTTGATTCTAAATTCTTTAATACCTTCTTATAATTAGCAGGCTTACCTTCCTCCACTAAAGTCTTGTGCTTGTTTTCATCAATGAGAAAATCTGTATCTCTATAGAATAGTACAGACTCTAGTAGAGCATCTAAGAACTTATGTAGCATGAGTATATATTTGAGATCAATTGGTGGATTAGCCTCTAATTGTGGTTTTTCAACTTTATCAAATTTTATTCTATGTTTGCCATCTTCTTTTAAAAGAAATTCTTTCTCCAACAAGATAACAAGTTTTGAAATAAACACCTTTTATCTGAAAGGGTTGTAAAAGTAGTATCCTAAAGACTCTCTTGGATACCCCACA